>JAMLFT010007487.1:0-14743 GCA_026544285.1 Pachyrhizus erosus | reverse complement strand
ATGTATTTTAAATTTTAAAGTTAAATTTTATTTAATTAAAATATATTATATATTTTATTTGTAATTTAAAATTAAAATTTAAACATATTAAATTAAAATTAAAGTGAATAATAAAATATAAGAAATAAATATTTTTTGGATCAATTAATAAGCTTTAGTTAGTTTATTGGTTGAAGAAAAAAAAATTATTTAGTTATTTCAAATAAAAAGAAAATGTGATGCGTTTCTCTACTGTAGATGGTCTAATTTGTTTGTTTTAGACTAAAATAAAGAGAAAATTGTTTTTGTGTTATTAAAAAAATCAAATTATTCTTATTTTTATATTTTTTTCTAAAAAATTTCATTTTATATACATATTTTTCCTTTTAGAGAAATATTAAAAATATAGGAGTATCTTTTAATATATTTCTTTTTCATAATTTTTATTATTGATTAAAATTTATTAAAAAATATATATTAGTATACTCCACTTTTTATTTAATAAATTTTATTAATAATTTTATAATTTTTAATAAATTTTAATCAATAACCTAAGGTGTTTTGCTAACACTTTTTCTTTTATTATAGACTAAATTATAATTTTAATTATCTTTTAATTCTTAATCTAAAATTATAGCCTTCCTATTTTTTTTTAAAATCCGTAATTTTTAGTTTAATAATCAATTTTACATACCTTTTTTCTTTTATTTTTATATTTTAACTAATATTAAGAATTAAGAAATAATTTAATTAATAAAAAATAAAAAACATAACTTAAATACATAAAAACTAATGCAAATTAAGACACTATTATTTTCCTTTATTTATATAATTTTCCTTATTATCTAAACAGGGCTTAAATAAATGAGTAAAGGTTTTCTATATTTTTACTTTAACAAAATATTTTTGTCATTTAATATTGATAAAATATTTTTGAAATGCATATACAAAAAAAATAAAAATTAAGTAGGAAATATAAATAAATATATACGGTGTCAATTACAATATTCAGAATTTGATGTTCATAAGTAGAACTCATAAAATATTAATTAACCAATCCCACAGTCAATAATTTAATGGCACTGACCAGCAAAAGAACCACTAAATTAGTAAATTGGGCTTAGAGCTTTATGGTAGTCTAGCATCAGCAAACTTAACAGAAAAATGACAAAAAAGAAAGCAAAAGTATCTCCACTTTTAAACCAATTAACTTGCATCATATCTGGATCTTCAGTGTTTCTGTATCTTTAATGCTTTAACTACCTAAACACAAGTTAACGAACTAATACATATATGTAGCATTATAAATTGAACTACATTGAAGGAGTAAAATCACGATATATTACATTTTATTTAAATTGATTTTTTCAATATATATACCTTAGTACAAGAAGGGGTAGCTTGGCGGAGGATCAAACTTCCGTCAAAAATGTCACACCCCAATTAAATAAATTATTTACACCACTTGCATGACTGTACATGTTACATACATCATACATGTACGAAACAGTGAAGTGAAATATGTTAGAATTGAGGAAAAAAAAATTGAATTATTCAGGTAAAATAGGAAGCCTGGTGACACCGGTGCCGTTGCCGCTGCCACCAGTAGACACTGAGGTTGGACTTGTTTTCTTGCGGGCAACAGTAGATTTAGAAGGTTTTTTTGTATTTAGCCTTAGGGGAAGAATTTGCAACCTGGGATTCTGTTCCGTACCTGACTTTTCAGCAGCCAACTGATACCTTTGCACAAGTTCAAGCTGCCGGGCAATAATTTCAGAACGTCTAGGAAGAAGTTCAACAGGTTCTCCACCAGGAATCACGATGTACTCTATTGCAAGCCGGACCTCCTGTAAGAGAAGTAAAAGAAATTAAAATAATATCAACGCTAAAGTGGTCTAGATATTCGAGTTTAATAGACATGTAATATTAGTGTAAACTAACCAAAAATCATCTATGACAGAAGTAACTTTTAGAATAATTTATTATAAAAATCAACAAATTAAATAATAATATAATTTTTTTTTATAATTCAAATATTATTTATTCTAGATAGTAGATATTACACTCTAGGTTTTTCTCTTGTATGAATGAATGCAATGTATCTATCAAATGGCCTTCAATGCAGAAAACCAGGCACTAAATCAATTGCCAAGTGCACTATCTTTCAGAAGGCAGGAACAGCTAAGCGCAGAAATCAATTGCTAGATTGCTAGTACACAACATATATTTTAGCTCCACAACAGAAAATGGAACTTGAAGAGGAGAAATCAGATACTGTTTAAATCAATGTAAAGGGTGTGTACCTCCAAGGCATCAATCTCTTCCAAAGATGGTTTTCGTTTTGGTTCATCGTCGTCAATTTCAATATCCAAACAGTCATTTAATGGCTTCTTTGGTGAAAGGCCAAAGGATTCTAGCCCAAGGATCATACGTACTGCCTTGACCATTTGTGCCATGGTATTGGACTGAAAGAAACAAAAGTTAGTTATAAGACATAAGAAGACTTACATTTAAGGAAAAGCTAAAGATGCAGCAAAAGGGCACCTTGATAACAAATACAGGTACTTGATGGAATTTTGCCACGCCACGGATCCATGAGTTCTGTCGTATCTCAGAACTGGATGCTAGAATTGCATCAGCAGTTCCAATGTCATCAGTCAGATCTATCACATCTTCAAGCCCCATTACCTTTGCTACTTGTAGAAGATCAGCTTCAAGAATCTAAACTCATTCAACAAGAAAACAGTGCCAATTAAAAAGAAGTGCGTCAAAAAATATTTTGGACAATTTATTCATTCAAGTATGAAATCTGAGCAACATGGAAAATGATACAATTATTAAAGCTTCGGAATCCCGCTAAAGTTCCCAATCACTCAAGACTCTACCCAGCACATGCAACCTCAAATAATTTACCTTGTAAGTATAGACTTGCATTGGTGAACTCCTCTTCATCACAGGTCCACTAGTACTCCATTTTGTGGACCAAGTACGTGGATGGTCTTTATCATCCTTAGCAGATTCAATGTCAGAACTCATGATATTATTGTTAGCTAAATCAGATGTTTCTCCAACATTTTCTTCAGGCGCTGGAACATATTTTGCCAAATCATTGGCAGAATTATCCCATTGACGGATTTCAAATAATGGAGGTTTTCCTGTAATGGAGGAGATTTTCTAATTACACTTCAATTTAAACAACAAAGTGAATACTATATCAATTACATATTAATTGAAATACTTAATTATAGAAGGTGAGAACTACCTGCCAAAATGGCATCCACAGTGGCATCTAATCTATGATGAACACGACATTCAGTTTTAGATATCATCTCAACAGCACATGAAAATGTAGGGGGTCCTTTCCTTTCAAGAATTGTCTTCTGCACTTTTCTTTTTCTGGCTTCCTCGTCCCCAAGGGTTACACTCTATTCAAATAAATGTTCAATAATATTACAAATGTGGAAAAGCACTACACATTCCATTTGTATGTGCTTCAAAAATTTAAGATCAATTCACTTTTTGAAAGAAGAGGGGAATGCATTGAATTAATCATTATAAATCATAGAAGTGAAAGGAAAATGAAAAGTGCAACTTTGCACCTCTATGCCACCAACAAGAATTTGAAGATAAGGATTTTTTATTATGTTTTCAATGGTCATTCCATGTGCCGTTCCAACCAATTGAACTCCTCTTTGAGCAATGGTACTGGCTGCCAATGCTTCAAGCTCCGTTCCAATTTCATCAATAATAATGGTTTCAGGCATGTGATTTTCAACTGCTTCAATCATAACCTGCATAAAATACACATAAACGATGTCACAGAAGATTGTGAATCATTAAAACTCTTCCTAAAAGAAGTAATCAACTAACACAAAAATGAATGAGATTTGTACTAACACTATGCTGCATATTCACATTTGGAACTTGCATCCTCCTGGCCCTGCCTATTCCTACATGAGGAACATCTCCATCACCTCCAATTTCATTAGATGTATCCACTATTACAACACGCTTCCTGAACTCATCAGCCAGCATCCTAGCAATCGCTCTGCACAAGAAAAAGCTTCTTCAGACAAGCAGATCAAGTAAAAAGCACCTTAAAAAATAGCTAAATATGTCTAGATAAAGTTGGATTTGATTTTCATGCAACGTCAGTGAAAAGATTTTACACTATGAATCAATCAGAAATCAACCTAAGTATAACCTTAAGTTAATTATTATAAAAGTCAATAAACACATCATGCATAGCAATCAGTTATTGGATAACACCCTAAAAAACAGGCTAATAATAATAAACTCATTTTAACCACCTAATGTATTAATGTTTAATAGTGTAAAAAAAAAAAATATACTGTTAGTGCATTCTAATTAAATTCAAGTTTAGTAGGCTAATAAAGATAAAGTCATTTTGAGCACATAATGAATGAGATAGTGAAAATGTTAACCTGATTAAGGTAGTTTTGCCGACTCCAGGAGGTCCAATGACCAAGATAGAAGCTCCATCATCAACTAAATCACGTATAATTTCGGCACTGCCACTCACAGCTCGACCCACCCGACAAGTAAGCCCAATTATTTGCATTTTCCGATTCCGAATAGCACTTATACGATGCAAAGACCTATCAATACCCGACCGGTTGTCATCAGAAAAGTCACCAACCTATAAGCAACCAATCACAACACATAAGTCATGACAACTAAACCAAGAATTTGTTATTCGTGCGAGTCATTCATTCATTACCTTGGAAATGGCATGGCGCAAATCTTCTTGCACGATGGGTTGTTCGGAGATGACCCAATCCCCGGAAGGGAACCTGGCTAGAGGTTTTCGGCCCAAATCCATGACGACCTCTATGAGGCATCCGATTTCGCGGTGGCGATAGAGTTCCCTTCGCATCTTCAGAGGGAGCAGTTCCAGAAAGAGGTTGAGGTCCTCCGGGCGCGACGTCGACGGCGAGGAGCCGTAGAAGCGATCGGAGGGGCGTCGAATCTCCGGTGAGGCCGTACATCGGATAGAGCTTCTTGGCGAACGTCGACGGAGGGAGTTTCTGAGGTAGGCGAGGGTTGAGGTGGGCACGTGAGGTTGGTAGTGGAGATCTATGAGGAGCACGTGCGAATTTAGCGCTCTCATTCTCTTTTTTATTATTATTATTATTATTATTATTATTAGTTGTATTGCAGAGACACAGAGGTGGTTGTTGTTGATGTTATTATGGTTATGGAGGGAAGGATAAATAAGAGGAGAGGGAAGAGGGAAGATTGGAAGATTCTGTGGTATCTTCTTTCTAATGTATTGGCCTTTGGTGGGATTTTATTTTGCATTTGAGAGACGTTAACGCTTTGCTTTGGTCAGAGGCTGCTGCTCACCACACATTACACAATGCATAGTGTTTGCCTTCACGCACCTTCTCGCAAATCTACTTTCGGACGGACTTTTCTTTTTTTCTTTTCCTTATTTTCGCTTTCCTCAATAATCACTTTCATTGAACGCATAATACGTACTTCATTTCTATTTCTTCCATCTACTAAAAAAACCGTCATTCCTTTTAATTAGGTAACTAGCAAGATTATTAAGTAAATCATTTCGATAAGTCTTTTTTTTTCTTTCTTCATTTTTTTCAATTCTCATACTTATAGTTTTCTAATTGAATGAAACAATGGAGCTAAACGCCGGAGATGTATTCATTTAATGTACAACTTTTCTTGAAATTTTCTAGCTTATATGTTTGATTCCCAAAAAACCGTTCACCTACCAAAGATAAATATTGCGTTTTGATAACGTACAAAATCTACTCAAATCAATAACTTCGTGGTGAATGAGACTCCCTGCAGTCAACGAAACATGAGCACAAAATCTCCACCCTAAAATCTTATATTTTAAAAGTTGATAGAATATTAACACAAAAATATCTAAACCATTGGATCATAAGATCCTGATCCTGCGTGCAGTCGGAAAATTTACATCCGTTGTTATACGAATCTGAATTTCTTGCAATCAGTCTCATTTCCTCTATTGAAATTACTTGTTTAAATTAACTTAATTTTTTGGGTTTCTCTCAACTAGATAATAAATTAATTGGCGATTGGATTGCAATTAAGTCAAATCAAGTTTTAAATAAAAATGTGCTACTACAAAGTTTAGATACAGAATTTTACATCAATACTCAAGACTCTCAACAATAATTCAGCTCTAACGACTTCACTCTTGTATAAAGTTTAACACGAGCAATTCATAGAATTTTAAAATTGCAAATATTAACACTAAGGATGTCTAATAATAATGGGCCATATCAAAATAATATTGTTATCTTAAGGCAAAAATATTAACACTATGCCTAGCTTGTTAAAGAATTATAAATTTCCAGAGTTATGTGAGGTTGTAGCGAACAAAATTAATCCAAATATGATTTATTCCAAGCCCAAAAAATATCAACTTTAATTTTCAAAAACTCTTTCGATACTTAAAAAATAATTATTTTTTTTCAAACAACTTGAATGAAACAAGCCTTAAATTTAAATAATGTCACTATCCGGTTAATATTAATTACAACTAATTATGAGGCCGTGATTCCTTTTTTTCACCCAATTTATCCTACTTTGCATATTAACTCTGAGTACTTGCATAATAACCTTGTAATTTATCCTACTTTGCACATTCACTTGGAGTACTTGCATTAAAATAAAATAGTTTTTTGCCATTAATTTTTACCCAATTATAGTTAGTTATCTTTTTAATTATTTTTTTACTTCATCAATATTATGGATGAACCAACCAATTGTCTATTCATTAAGTCAAACTGTGCAATTCGGCTTTTTCTTTCTTTCTTTATAAATGAAAAGGGTCCAATCTTTTTTCGCATGGAGAAACGCACCTTCCAAAGCTTAATTCTGTCATAAACAGAGAAATATTACTTCTGGTTGAACATTGGTTTGGTGGTATGACAATTGGAACATCAAACTCACTTTTAGTCTGTTTGGATTGTGGTGTCTCTGGACATTCCAATTACACATAGAAATGCATATTTTAATCCATTCGTAAATCTATTTTCTTCCCTGTGAGTTCTAGTCTCCATTAAATCACTAGTTTTTACCGTTCATATGTTATGATTTAGATATACCACACCAATTCGTTATGTATGGAGATGAGATTTCATTGATATAGAGCTACTCGTTTGTTTTTTTTTACAGATGGTCAAAACTTCATCTGAGTTTGAATCTTACTAAGAGGTCTACTAGAGATAAAAAAATTGTTGAAGAAAGAACAAAAGAAAAATCTTGTTCTTTCCAGGCAGGTCACCGTCACTAACCTCATGAACATTGAACAGCAAGAATTTCATTTTGGGTGGGGTACTTAACTACGATTTTATGCTTGTTATAGTTGAAATGATCGGTGTCAAGCAAGACTTGTACAATGGTACTAGACACTTTAGGGGGAAACAACGCTAAACTAAAGATCAGCCTTGTAAGAGACAAAAATAACGATAGTCAAGTTACAGCACTTGGGAGAGTTCTACCCACTTTCAGGTTAATCTCCCTTTGCAAGGAGAGATTACTGGACATACTACTAAGTGCATCCAAATTAGGCACACAATGCGTTGTGACCTTGAACTGCTCCAATGATGGAAAAGCATTTCATCCCCTCTACACAAGCAAGGATAAAAAGATCACCCCAAGAGCATTGATTCAACAGTGTCAACAACATATGCATACAAGCTGAAGAAGGGCATATACAGGCAAGCTTGGTTTACCTCCCCTACCCATCCTTCTTGTTTTATTACTTCCTCCAAGAAGCATGCATTCTGGTTACCACGAAGTTAGACAGTTTCCAAGGGCACATCAATACAACAACCTTGGAAACTAAAGACAATTTTTTTCCACAAACTGGTCCTTTTTATTCCTCAAGCATAGGAAATTTACACATGCATTTAATTGATAGAGGGAGGATAGAAAGAGAGATTAATGGTGTGTTTGGATACACATCGAAAGCACATTCAACATGGATCCTACAAATTCTTGCAGTCACATTTGGTGCCTAGGAACGTGAGCAATGGATGGCAAAACAGTGACACAAACACACACTAAGTGTAGGCACATGTTTATCTAAACAGAACAATCCATTCATGTTGACTGTATATATTGAATTTGGCTATGATTCTACAATGGTAAAGATTTATTTTGAATTACAAAAGGGTCAAAATAATGAAATCTATAACCCAGGGAGGATTAGGCACGAAGCCGAGCTTCTTTGGCAACCAACCCCAAACATAATAACAAACATATTTGTTAAACATGTCTTGTAAAAAACGCAAAAACGTCACTAACCAATAGCACAGCTTCATGATTCAACTGGAGAAAGGAATGACTGAATTCCAAAAACAATGAAAAGAATTCCACCTGAGAGTGCAACCTGCAAAGCATTGAGAACAACATTTAGATGACATACACGCTCAGCTTAATGCTATAATGTTCTAAGGAGTACATCAAAAAGTGTTCTAAGGACTCATAGCTGTAGTGTTGTATTTTTGCTCACATATTGCATCCTCTTCATTGTTCCATCACCTTTTCTAGTAGTTCTTATATACTCTGTTATCATTACTCTTTTTTTTTTCTGGTAGCCTAAAACTAATTTTGAATTATTTAAACCTGGTGTATAAGAACTTTTTAAGGTACAGAATATTGAATTTAAAATTTAAAATTTAAAATAAGTTAACAAATAAGACAAGGGGGAAAAAACAATGGACAACAAGCAGTGATAATAAAAAGGAGTAGAAATTGTTACAATTTTTTCAGATATCTGAGAAGCTAAACTCTTCCCTCCAACAACAGCAGCAGAAGTGCACAATGCTTGTCCCCTGTGAAAGCAAATAAGAATTACATTCCTCTCCTACAAAATTGCACGACCTAAGAATTGTGACACATCCTAAATACATATTTATGCATCCAGACAAACACAATGCGTGTGCAAGGTATATACACATGTATACAGAATTACAGCAACAAATTATTGAAATAACATATGGCATCATGGGCACCCAAAGGAAAAATAGTCAAAGTCCCAAGGAAATAGGTTGAGTCCAGAATAAAGACAAAAAAGTAAAAGTCAAAACTTACAAAATCCCTCCAAGAACCACACCAAATGGGTTCTCATCTGCAGCCAAACCTATGGTAGCCAGCTGAAACAGAAAAAAATAAGTTATGCTTAATGAAGTGATGAAGCATTCTCCAATAAAGGAGCTTATGCAGTATCCTCACCTGGCTCTTGTCACCCCATTCCCCAAAAAAGGTGATAGAAAATGCCTGTAGAATAGAGATGATAAAGGGGATCAAGTTTAACCCAGTTCAGTGTTCAACTACATTCTGTATAGAGATACTACTATTAATAATTTATTACCTGTAAAAAGATAGGAGAAAAAAACTGGGATAAAAATGACCGTTTATGCTTTTTTGTGGCATCATCATCCTGGGAAATGAGACACGTGATATTTACAGTAGTAGAACAACAAAAATATAGCAACCTTGAATTCTGTTTTAACCAACTAGAGACTGGAAATAAGTTGCATAATTCTCATCCAGCACTTAAATTGGGAGACATCCAACATTAAATTTTGCTATTGCAGCTTATTAAGTGCCTCATCCAATTACCGAATATTTATAAAGCAATTTATTTGCAATCTAGTTATTAAGAATCTGTCTCGGTTTCTGTTGTAGTAGTTATAAGAATTTTCCAAGGATCTCTTAACCACTTGATAATCATAATTCATATGAAGTATGCAAAATAAGTTCTATTAAAAAAAAACTTGTAGAGTGTTTGGAGAAGCTTATGTGGGTTTGTGGAATGGCTTGTAGCCTCCTATAAGCTCTGTTTTAGCTTATCTTAGTAAGTTTCAAAGAGAAGTTATAAACACAAGCTCTCTTTAGCTTATTTCAGTAAGCTTCACAATCAAACTTATGAATAAGCTCTCATAAATAAGAACTTATTGCATAAATGCTTAACTCTGTTGTATAATATGTGATATGATCATGCATGGCCTTCAAGCCTGACTTAACTTTTCAATGCATGCTCAAAATCAGAAGGGTATGACATGGGGACAGACAGAGAATGAAAGCAACACAAATTTTGTTAAACTAATACTATTTTACCTTATTGCTATAATTTGTAGCTCCATTGCTAGCCTTCCAATCTTTATCCTAATAACAATACAAGGGTGCTGTCAAGAAGAAAATAAAAAAATAGACTTAAAATAAGAAATCAAATAGAAGTGAAAAACCAACCAATTCTGCTTCAACTTCAGCCAATTCTTCTGCATCCCTGTACATTGAATGAAATCATTAAGCATAAATCCAAAAGTCTCAATTCAGACACAAACTTATTTTCATTAATAAAAGGATTAGCAAGATGATGTGATTGATAAATAATAATCACCCTTCTTCAAATATAGCATCTTTCAAGGACCAAAGTCCAAATCCCAAGAATAAAAATGTTGTAATGTGATGAGTCCATGTACGAGAGATCTGCAGCAGAATTATACCAAGTTTACTTAAGACAGAAATCAAGGAAAAAGAAAGAGTAAACAAGAAGTAGATAACATCTCTCTAATGCATACATGCCAAATATCTAATCTCGATACATATAACATACTAGTATTGTTTGATGGAAGAATTGCACCCTTTTAAGTATCTAAAAGAATAAACAAATAATGATGAGAATTGTGAGGCGAGACCAGCAACAAAGAATGCTCACCAGATTTGGAGCAGCCCAGCCAACAAGAGCAGAGAGAATGGTCATCACCTAGAATTTTCAAAATTTACAAGAAATCATGAAGCTCAAAAGGAGGAAGAATAAGAGAAACAAAATCATACAAAAAGCAATTTATCAAACCTTGAAAAACAAAGATAGAATAATAAAGAAAAGGAGGAAGAAGAAAAGATGCTTACAATCAAAGACGATAAGCAACCTGATAAGACTAGGCGCCTAGGGTGTCGCATAGCCAGTATCTTGAAATAAGCATCATGATACCAAACAGTCAGAGTCATAATTCTACTCTCAGAATTAGAAAGACAAATATTAACAATTTAGGCCCTTTCTTCTTTGTCTGGAACTATGTAACAAGTTAATAAATAAATAACAGAACCATTTTAAAAATAATAATAATGATAATAATAACAAAGAAAGAAGGCTATATCTCAGTTAGTTTCAGTCTAGTCCAGAACATCACTCTAATCGCCCAGATAGGCTGGTCCACATAAACCAACTCATGAATCTGCTGCAGCCGATTACACGATCTAAAAACGAATTAGAAAAATGTAGAGAAAGGGAGAAACAAAAGTAGAAACTAACCGCAGCTGCAAAAAAAGTTTTGTCACCGATCTCAGAGAGAATGGTCATGGCCAGCGACTTGGTGAAACCCTAATAAAGAACGAGATTCTGTTAAGAAAGAATAAGGAAATCGAAAATCAAGAAAGTAAATATTTTATGAGAAAGAAAGGGGAAGCACCTGAACGATTGAGCTCATATTGGCTGAACGAAGAGGAAGGACTTGGAGAGAGTTAAAAGCTATGCGCGTGAGTGTGAATGAGTGTGTTCGTTGGTTGGAGCAAATGTGAAAGTCATCGGAGGCAGAACATTGAAGAAGGAGACAAATACTCAGAGTGGAAGGGGCGCGTGCAAGTGCGTGACTTCTTTTCCTTTTTATTATAATATTTTGTGCAGAGCATGGGATTCAATTCCCTTCCTCAGAATCTGGATAAAAATTAAATGAGCATCACAAAGATGCTTGTCTTTTCACAATTTTTCTTTATTTTACCCATTGTGTTTAATTTAAGTTTTCATGTGATTTTTTTTTATGTAAAAGATGTTTTTACTTAAAAATTATAATTATAAAATAATTTTAAATAAAATAACTATTTTTGATGAAAAAACTAAACTAAATAAAATTTGTAAATAAAATAATGTAAATATTGTTACGATATATAAGTATGAAAAACATTTTTTTATAAAGTCAAATATACATTTTATTAACTTAAAAAAACTTTGTTTTTCATACTTATTTTCCTTAGGATATTATATTATTTTATATATTGTATCTTTTCTTCTAAGGCAAACAAAACATAAAAGTGTTATTCCATTGAATGAATTTAATTATATAATTTATATAATATTATTTAGCTCTATCATAAATAAAATATTTTAAAATATTATTTATTATAAGATCCATCACGTTTTACTAATGTTCTTAGTTTCTCTTTCTTTTTAAAAAATTAAAAATCATATTATACATTTTTTTCATTATTATTTTGATATATTTTTTATATATTCAAATCACTTTAATCAATTTTTTATTATTTTTCTTCCATTAATATCATAGTAGTATCTTTCTATATAAAATATATTTTATATATATTATTACAATTTTATTTTAGTATTTTTATATGATAAAGAATCAAATTATTTAAACAGTAACTTTAAGAGAATTATTTTTTTATTTTATTATTATTATTTGAAACATGATATTTATAATGAGAACTAAAAGTAATTATTAGATTTTAAAAAAATTGATGAAAAAAATAAAAAATAATTTTCTTATTCTTTAAACAACTTAATTTTTTTCATTTTTTATATTATTTATAATTGAATATGCATTAATTTTGTAAACAAATTATACAATCATCTAATATTAAAAGATCATTAATTTTTTACTAACTATTTTAAAAATTATATTTATGATTGGTGAGTTTAGTTAAAATAAAAATGTGAAAAATTAAAATTAAAAGAGACGAAAAGTGTGAAAAGTGAAAAATGAGGATTGTTTGATTAAGATAAAAAGAGTTGAAAGTTTAAAAAAAAATGCGAGACGCACCAAAACATTTTCAGTATAGAAGTGAGATGAAAGTGCGAAACATGACTTTCAAAAATAAACTTTGCATCTTCCAGCTTTTATAAATATATATAATAAAAATAAAATAACCAATAATAAATATAAATACTGATTTAAAAACATTAGAAAAAAATAAATAATAAATAATTATAAAATAATAATAAATAATATTTTATTCTTTCTTATTTATCAAATTATTCTAATTAAAATATTTTTTCTCTTTTACTTCAACTAAACAATTTTATTTTTTACCATTTTTATATTACACTTAGCATTTTTTTCATTCATTTTATTTCTTTATCTTTTATCGTAACCAAATGCAAACTTAAGATATTTTTGAATTTGTTAATTATGTAAAATGTTGTATTCTAAAAACGTATAAAATAAACTTATTAAAAAATAGCTGAAAAGGTATTTTATGTTGCCCAATAAATTAATGAAGTGTCTATTGGCATTTAGCAATGGTACTAGAAAAGTATTGGTTGATAAAGTGTCTTTTGATTGATTCCTGGTGGGTGGAGGAGGGAGGAGTAGTAGTATTGAAGCTATCACAAAACAAAAAATGCTATAAAGTTGAATAACAAAAACCATTTTGGCAGCTTCTTCCCTTTTTTTTAATTTTTCGAAAAATTTAAATGCAACTAGTACTTGTAAACCATTTATACTTATATTATACAGCTCTAATAATTATTATATTTGAAAAACCAGTATAATTAAATCGTCACAACATGGCATAAAAAAAATAAAAAAAAAAAGAGGCCCAGACAATGATGTAATTGGACATTCTTAAGGCTAAAAGTCGAAGCAACTACCGTACAGGCATTTACGGCAATTTGTGACCTTTCTATGGAAAGAGGTGTCTGTCTTTTACCTCTTGTTTGATTGACATCAAAAAGAAAATTGAGTACAAATATAATATATATTAATTATATAAAAATAAGTATAGATTTTTAAATTTTAATGTAAATTTTAACATTTTATTTTTATTTTTAACTCAATTTTGTTGCTTTCTTTTGTGAAAGTCTGAGATTGAATAAATGATTATCAAAAGTGAAAATAATACTAATAATATTTTTTAATACTCTCTATTATTATTAGTGTGAATTTATTAAAAATCATCTATTTTTATAAAATTTACTTACTTTATAAATTATGATAATTTTTAATAAATTTTGATTAATCATAAAAAATATTATATGAAAAATATTAAAATAAGTATCATTATTATTTATCATCAAAGTATTTCTCATTCTCAAGTCTCAAAATTTGGATAAGACAACCTTATTATTAATCAATAAATTTTATAATTTGTTTTATTGATTATTTAAAACTTACTTAGATAAACTTTTTATAAACATTTGTTAAAAAAAAATTACCATAGAAGCTTTAGTTCGTATCTGATGATTTTCCTTTAAAATATCGGCTGTCTGGGTTAACGAAAAAAAAAAAAAAAAAAGGTGTGGAATAACAACTACAGTATTAATTAAACAAACCATTAATGTGCTGTAAAAAAAGCTTAATGTAAGAAAAACAAAATACGTTTGTATTTTCAATTGGGCGACTAAATTGTTTTGGGTTAACACTGCAGTTCTTGGATAAATTTTTAAGGTGTAAATATGATTTTAGTTTCATAAACAATATTTTTTTTTTTTTATTTTTAATTTTTTTTAATTGCTAAATTTTTTAAAAATATATTTATATTTATTTATTGTTTTTAAAATTTAAAATAACCTTAATTATTCTCTTATCAATTATAAATTTTACTTTTACGTATATATTGTAAAGTATAAATAAAACAAAACAAAATACTTCACAAATATCTTATTAGAATCAACAAAATTTATTACATTTATTAATTTTTACATTAAAACCTTTAAAGATATATTAAA
>JAMLFT010007486.1:0-14745 GCA_026544285.1 Pachyrhizus erosus | reverse complement strand
AAATATATATAAATATTCTAGTGGGAGAAAATATAGAAATGGGAAGAGAAAAATATAAATGGATTTATGAGATTTTTTAAAAAAATTAAAAATTAAAATACTAATTTTTAATATATAAAAGAAAATAAAAAGTTGAAAGAAATAAAAGAAAATCAAGAAAAATAGGATTGGGATTCAAACCTAAGCCCTATGGGGAGAAAAGGAAGATGCGAACCAATTGAGCCAGTGGGCTCGTTAGTCAAAACAAGGTGTTGGCCCATAATAATAAAAACGGAAGGAAGAAAAAGGTGGGGGATGGATTCAAAGCGCAGGACGTGAGAGTGGAAAGTAGTAAGGGAGAGAGTGAATACAAAATTAGAAATTGAAAAAATCGCCAAAGTTTCACCAAAAATCCAAAATTAAGGTAGACGGAGTTGTTTATTCTTTGATTTTGTTCTACAAATTCATTTTCCATCATACCAATTACATGTTTACACTCTAAATTGTTCAAAACAATGATGAATTAAGCAAATTCAAATTTGAATTGGTTTTGGCCATCATTGACGAATTTGTTGCCTGGAATTGTTAAAAAACCAATCTGGATGGAATTTAATCTTCGTATAAGCTTAGGGATGTTGTAACTGATGTAGAAAATTAGTAGAAACATTAAACTAATGTGGATTGGTTCCAAATCGAGGGGAAGATTGAATGTGAAATCAAAAACATTTGAATATTGTCTCTGTATGTGTTAAATGGTGGTAATATGAGAAATTGAGGTTTTGTCAAGGTAGAGGAGAGTGAAGAAGAAGGTCTAGAGAGAAGGGGGAGAGAGAGAGAAGAAAGAGGAAGAGGAGAGAAAGAGAGAGAGTAGAAAAAGGAAGAGGAGAGAAAGAGAGAGAGAAGAAAGAGGAAGAGGAGAGAAAGAGAGAGAAAGAAGAAAGAGGAAGAGGAGAAAGAGAGGAAAAGGGAAAAAGGAGAAAGAAAGTAGAGAGAGAAAAAGAAAAGGAGAAAGAAAGAGGAGAGACAAAGTAGAAAAAGAACATAGAGAGAGAAAGAGGGAAAGAGGAGAGACAAAGTAGAGAGAGAAAGTAGGGAGAGAAAGTAGGGAGAGAAAATAAAGAAAAGAAATCTAAAAAAAATAGAGAGAGAAAGTAGAAAGAGGGAATAAGTGAAAATGAGAAATATGAAATAGGAGAAAAGAATGAAAGGAGAAAATCAAATAAAAGAAATATAACAAATAAAACTTTATGAAATTCTATTTATATCCTTATTAAGTAATTCTTTCTACCTCTATGTTATGAATATCGTTGTATGATATATAATGCCTACAAATTAATTTGATTAGTGATATTATCATTTTCTATGATGTATGATAATGTTTATATGTAATGATTGCCTTTACTAATAATAGAGGAATTTTTATAGCTTAAGTGAATATCTCAATTAGACAAGACTTAGATAAATAACCCTAGAGTAGAAGATGAAATTTGAATTGTAAAAGGTTGAATGAAACTTAACTAATGATTGGTCAATTGACATGAAATGAAGTCATCAAAGAAATATTACCTCTAAGAACGAAGCAAGTACGAAAGGAAATAATGAATTAATGTAGGAAGGAATGAATGGCTAAAAAACATACAAGTGGGAATTAAGAATGGAGATTGCATGGGTTGACCACAGAAAGTACCTGAGGAATGTACATAGGCTCTAGTGAGTTCTTGGGGGTAGATAAGGTGTCAAGTTGTGAGCCGCTCGAAGATAGAGAATGTCATAGAATCGGCTTTGCGTCCTCGATAAAGCGAAACATTACCAATATTCGGTTGAGAGTATCATAGATCGAGTACCAGACAGGATATGTACTCCCGATCGTCGACCCATAATGCAGACTTGGATTTTTTTGACATGCTCGTGTAAGTCTTCCTGAAGTTAGGAGAAACGAAGGCAACAAATGGCCTTAAACGATTAGAAACCCTAATTAGGCATGGACAGTGAGATGAGAATATACGACGGTTAGTAAATATTGTATACGTATGTAAAGGATAGATGACTTACTCCTACACTCCCTTCTTTTCATATGACTGACAATTTTCACTCACTTTTTTGTCTGATGATCATTCCTCTAGAGGAAAGCTAGACGCATGATCCCCTTTTTGAGGATGATAGTTTTATTAAAATATGTGAGATTTGTCTTTCTATCTTCAGAGATAATACTACACGAGCAAGTTTCCCATATCAATCTTTTAGTCATAATGACACAAACCCTACCTCCTTGTTACATGGGGATCCCGCCAGATGTTCTAACCACTCCACGACGCTTCCAACCTTTTGTAGATCTTAGCCCATCAACTAACCCCGCTGCCAACGAAGTTCACAACTTAAAGGAGGAAAAAGAGACTTCGAAGAAGAAGACCCCTTTAAATGTTCTGATTAAATGCCATAAAGGAGATTATAAGTTAAAATAATACTTAGTTGATCAAGTATCCCCCTATTTTTGGATGAATGTAGAAATTTTAAATAAAACTAATATTTTAAGATGTATTACATATAGTTGTATTCTTAACTTTAGTATTTTTGTCTACATCCAACTAAGTTTTCAATATAATTTGTATGATGTGCGAATGATATGGAGATAGATAAGTGTCTATAAATTGTAACTTCTTGGCAATTCGTGTTTTAAAATTTTATCCAATTAATTAAAATTGAAATAAGAACTTTGGCAAAATTAAAATTTTATTAAATCAGATAAGTGAAAAAGAGTGTTACATAGAACCCCTCTAAGATTAACATAGACTTTAAAATTGAAAATTCAATTTCGAATACTCCTGAATTGTGCAGATAATCCAAATAATAATTGTCTTACAAAACTTATAACAATTCTTGATTCTATAGCATTCTTTGAGTAAAACTTTATTGCATTTCAATCCTTTTTTGAATTAATCTCTTTCTTGATAGACAAAATGATTATCTCTAAATTTTTAAACTTGACTTTTATTAGAAAGAGTTTTGTTCAAACTTGAAAGAGAGTTATATTTTATAGAAGATTTTTCTAAGATAAAGCTGAATTAACAAACTACGTAATAAATTATATGATTCAGTTACAAATTTTGAACTATGTAATTGATTAATTTGATACTTTTTCTCACAAAAATCAATGTGATTGATCGCATAATCAATTTTCATACTTATGGAATCGATTACATTAATGTAATCTAAAATACAAATTTTTTTAGCAACAAGTAATCAATTACATATACTTGAATTGTTAATTCCATGTTCTTCTAACTCTTGTAATCAATTTCATACCCCATGTAATTGATTAAAATGGTTAAAAGATTTTTCATAAATGTTTTTAATAGAATTTCAAATTATTCAGAAGCTAAATGCACACACATGCTTACTTCTCTAAGCAAACAATATAATGTCACATCTTTATATGTTTCACATGAAATGATGAACTAAAATTTAAGGCTTGAAGTCTTGATCTTCAACAGTAGGGACATTATAGTAAAAAAAAATTAGAGTATAGTTAATTAGATTGCATGAAACAAACATTGTTTTCATTCCTTTGCAGTATCCATTAATTTTTTTATATGAAGATTATGGATACTAGAAAGATATCCCTATAGGCAGTTCAATGGATAATCAAAGTTGAAAAAGGGTGAGAAATACCTTAAGAGAATTCATATCTTTTAGAATTCAAGAGAGAGATATTGAGTTTGGTAATGTAGTAAATGTTGGACGATTATTCCAACAATTTGTAGTTGATTGTTTTACTATGATTGAATCGCAACTCTCATATATTATAGCTAATCAAAAGACTATTAGATGTGACATTTTTAATGGTTTTCAAGAAGCCATACATAGAGGGGAAACTAAATGTTTATATCGATAATATTACCTTTTTTTTCTTCTAATAGGATGAGATATATGTTCAACAATTATCAAGATGCAATGGCTATACGCAAAAGATTTGACTGTCCAGATATTTTCATTACCATTACATGCAACATTAATTGGATAGAAATACAAGAATTCCTTATTGTTAAAGGACTTAGTGCATCATATAGGTTAGATATTGTTTGCAAAATTTTTAAAATGAAGTTGGACCATATGATTTCACATCTAAAAAAGAATGAATGTTTTTGGAAAAGTTGATACAATAAATAATTGCCTTTAAATTGTTTTTGTTTTCTTTACTTACTTGCTATTATAAAAAAAAGTAGTATTTTTTTAAACTTACAATATATGTTTCTTGTTAAATATTAGGAATGTACAACATAGAATTCTAGAAAAGAGGATTATAATATGCTTACATCCTAGTATGGCTAAATGATGAATACTGTAATGTCCTATTTTAAAAATAAATAATAGTAATAAAATAATAATGTTATTAATAATAATAAGGGATAAAGAGTCACAAAACTTTTCAGAAGGTTGCCAAATCTTTTCAAAAGGTTGTTAAACCTTTTCAAAGGATTGACAAACCTTATGGTTTGCCTTTCAAATAACTTTTGACTCTTGGTTTAACCATGAGT
Organism: Pachyrhizus erosus; assembly: GCA_026544285.1. NCBI lineage: Eukaryota > Viridiplantae > Streptophyta > Magnoliopsida > Fabales > Fabaceae > Pachyrhizus > Pachyrhizus erosus. The sequence continues at coordinate 10,231 of JAMLFT010007486.1, read as the reverse complement.
TTTTATAACTATAAATCATACTTTACCTTTTTCATTGTACATTCTTTTTGCAACTCTTGGAAAGGAAGAAGGAAATAGTACCAACCCCAATTCAATCTCTCTAAACTTGTTTGAGAAACATCTACAAGGTAGGAGGAGTCCCATTCCTTTTCATAATGCCTTTTTTCAGGTGTAATAATTGTATTTTTGTTGATTTAATTTCTTATACTTGCTCATAATATGATATTAGTATATTACGCCTTGCAATTAGATAATTTCTTATCTACTTGTATATCTACGTTCTTGTTTTTCCTTTAAATTCTCAAGGAATCTATTTTTTTTTCATATTTCTTTGTGGCCGAGTTATATAATTATTTTTTTTTGTTCATATATTCTTGTTTATCTGTGCGTGTAAATTAAAAATATTGTTTGTTAATGTCGCGAGACCTCGTGGATTAAAACTGGTTCTAATTGACTTGAACCTTAACCTAATGGCTCAAGACCTTTTTCGATTACGTTTTCCATAAATTCTACAATGATGACTAAAAGCACCAATTAATGAAATTCTTCGTTAAACATTCCGATGCAATAATTGCCAACTAGTTGAAAATGATCAAGAGACTTTGCCACCAGACGTAGATGACACAAGTTGTGTCAAATTTGAAAATCGATAACCAGATCGAGACCTTTGAGGGTTTGAGGCAATCTATGTTATATGAATAGGAGACGTTTTTTGACCGATGACGATACTATGGGATTCACGGACGGAATGAGTCAAAATAACTATTATTTTATTTGACTAAGTTTAAAACTGTAATTATAAAATAATAAGATTTCTTTAAAGAAATGTTTATAGTAAATTAAAATTGAGATATTACTAGTTAACTATTATATAATAAGAGAAAATAAAAATAAAAAATTTAAATAAATAAATATATAATTAATTAAGAAAAATAATAAATAATTACAGCATAAAAATAAGTTATGACCAGTTTAATTTAGAAGGTGAAGTTAGGAATGAAGTGATAATAATAATTTGGTTAAAATTTATAAGACTAATAATATGATATATATATATATATATATATATATATATATATATATATATATATTAATTAGTAGTAATTAAATAAAGTTAATAAACAGATAATTTAAGAAATAGTGATCAAAGTCCTTATTAGTGGAATAACAAAATTTCAAGAAATTAATTATTACTTTGATACCTATATCTTTTTGTTAGTTATCATTTTCTTTGATTATATTGATTATTAATGTTATACCGTGGATTGAGAATTTTAAAATTTTCAATAGTTTTACCTCTACTAATAGAATAGAGAAACTATCCATTAATGAACATTTTATTAGAAAAATAAGGTAGGTTATCCCTAGGAAGTTGTGATTCTTATAAATAAATAAGAGTAGAAGGATGAGAATGGCAACGAGTCACTATGAAGATTTGGTATTCTACTTAATGCACCTCTTGTCAAAGTAATTGTCATTAGTAAATACAAAAAGTTGTATACAGGATTATTAGAGGACTTAGAGTGTTGAAATTACAGAGGAAAGTCCACATCTAAAGATGCATGTTTGTAGCAGTATCTGAATTTATAGAGACTTGGTTGCTAAAGAAATGGAGGTTTTGACTCTTAAACACAACGTATTATGAGTGAGAATTTAAGAATGGAGAAATTGCATGGGTTGACTACAGTAGGTTCTTGAGAAATGTCCACAGACTCTTAATGAGTCCTTGGGATTAGATGAGGTGTCAAGTTTATGACAGGCTCTAAGGTTAGAAATGATCACTGAACCTGCTTAGTGTCCCCAATAGAGCAGAGCATTACCATGATGAGGTTGAGAATATCCTTATCTGAGTACCAGACAGGATATGTACTTTCGATTGTCACCCAAATTGTAGATATGGATAAATGACGCACGTCGTGTAAGTCCTCTAGGAGGATGTGATTTTGGAGGCAACAAGGGGCCCTAAATACGATTAGTGAAGTATCAGTAGGCACAATACAGTGAGGAAGAGTGCACGAAAATAATTCTACTAGTTTACCTTATATATGTGGTTATTGCGAATGGTAGTTCACTCCTACAAAACTCCCCTCTTTTCAGATGCTGACTACGAGAGTGAGCATGTAGATTTCTCAATATTAGAGGCAGTTCCTAACCGAGCGACATGAACAAAATCCTACTAATCAAGGTGTTTGAACTTAGGAAGAGTCATGGACCTTTTCCAAACCAAAGTTACAAGAAGTGAAGATTTTGAAGACCTCTTTATTTTGTGAAAGCATAAATGGTATTTACTTATATGAAACTTTTAGTATGTAAGTTTTATTTGATATGTAATTTTGATTAATTATGCTCTTAATTTGAATATTAAGTTTTTATAATTTATAAAATAAATCTACAAAAATTTATTTTTGAGATTTAATTGATATAGTGAAGAGGGTGTTACAAATACAAATTGAAATTGGTAAATTATATTGACAATATCATATAATCTTCAGTGCCCAATTGTAATTTGCATCCAAGATTGGCTAATGTGGTTCCAAAAAATTTTATCTCATCACCCCCTATGGAAATGCAAATTATAAATCTCCTCTCATAAAGGATGAAAAATGTAGTATTTTTTTTCAAAAAGTTTCATCAATCTACTACGTTGGATGAAGAAGGCTATCTAAGATATAGGCATCAAGACAATGGCCTTTTTGTTATGAAAAAAGGTATCAAGTTAGACAATGGAAAGGTATTTCATACAATCCATAACTATTGATGAAGTATAATGCACACATCAATGTAGAGCATTATAACAAATCAAACTCCATCAAATACTTATTCAAATACGTTAATAAGGGTTCTGATTGTGCTATAATGGAGATATTGAAAGACCCTAAAAATGATGAAAGTGATTGCTTGGTGGACAAAATAAAATAATACTATGATTGTAGAAATGCATCCCCGTGGAAGTTGTTTGGAGGAGTTTTACCTTTTATATACATATAAAATTGCCACTTGTGCAAACTATTGTGTTTAGAGGTGAAGAAAATGTTAATGCTATTGTTGCTAGAAATGAATATGCAAACTTAGAGGCATGGTTTGAGCCAACAAGAAATTTGAAGATAGAGGGAAATTGCATACTTTGAATATCCAACAAGATTTGTTCATTTTGTGGAAAATAGGGCATGACATCTAATGAAGCAAGGGTACATTAATGGTAGGTTGAATTATATTTCACGTAGAAGTGATGAGATATATTACCTGAGAATATTATTAACTATTCAAAAGGGTTGTACAAGCTTCGGATCAATTAAGATTGTTAATGGTAAACTTATAAGACAATTAAAGTATGTTATGCTTTAGACTTTCTAGACGATGACAGAGTTTATCAATGCACTTACTGAAGTAAGTGAACTTGGTTTTGGACATCAACTTAGAAAATTTTTTATAACCATATTAGATATGAACTCTATGGTTGAACCAAAAGTAGTTTGGAAATTAACATGGAAGTTATTCTTAGATGAAATTTCACATGAAGGAAGAAGAATTTTAAATCTTGTAGGTGAAATTTTACATTTACCTATACTTAGCAATATGTATTTTATAAATTCAACCTAATAGTTAATAAGAATATTATCTTTATTATAGAAATTCAAATTGAAGATGAAGATCTACAAAATCATTGTTTGATTGAAATAGACAAGTTACTCCTTAAAAAAGTCAAATCCTTTTTAGATTTTCCTTCAATGCCACAAACTAAAATGTGGGATGAGTTATTTTTCACAATAAGTTGATTATGGATTAAATGAATTATGATAAAATGAACTCAATGCAACTTATCAATCTTTGATGCAACAATTAATAGTGGACCAAAGGAATGCATGTGATCAAATTGTGCATGTTGTTCTTACTAACTCCAACCAATTTTTTCTACTTATATGGCCATGGAGGAGCTGGAAAAACCTTTTTGTGGAACACGATGTCTACTGCTTTTCAATCCAAAGGAATAATTGTTCTAAATATGGCCTCTAGTGGAATTGTTTCTCTTTTGTTACCAAAATGAAAAACAACTCATTCAACTTTTTGCATTCCATTAAATTTTAATGAAAAATCTACTCATAATGTGAAACAAGGAAGTATAAGAGCTAAACTTCTAATTCTTTCAAAATTGATTATTTGGGGTAAAGCATTGATGATGAATAAGTATTGTTTTGAAGTTATTGATCACATCATGAGAGATCTAATGAGGTGTGAACGTGAGACAAACTTATAAAAATCATTTGTGGGGAAAGTAGTTTTTCTTGGAGGTGATTTTAGGCAAATATTGCAAATGGTTAGAAAGGGTTCAAGGCAAGATATAGTGAGAGCAACAATTAACTCATAGTATCCATGGTATGATTGCAAAGTTTTTACACTAACAACAAATATTAGATTATGCTTTGTAGGATCAAATGACAAAAAAATGAGATAAAAAAGGTTTACATATTGGATTTTGTCAACAAAAGATGGTGATGATGAAGCGAGTCAAAATGTGGAAACCAACATTGATATACCAATAGAGTTATTGGTAACAAATTATGAGAATCCTCTACTTTCTTTGGTCCAACTTACATACCCTAACATTATTGCAAACATGAACAACTCCAAATTCTTTGAAGACAAGACAATTTTGACAGCTACTTTGGAATTAGTTGAAAAGGTTAACGATTTTGTCCTTTCATTGGTTCTTGGACTAGAAATAGAATATCTCAATTCTGATACAATATGCTTGTCTGATGAGGATTGTGATTCAAAGGAGAATGATCTACATCTGAATCCTTAATGACGTCAAATGTTTAGGGATTCCTAATCATAGGTCAAAATTAAAATCGAGAGTTCCAATTATACTTTTAAGGAATATTGATTAAGCTTCATATTTGTGTAATAGAACCAAGGTATTAGTCAATGAGTTGCATCAGAATGTTATAGAGGCAATTGTCACAATTGGAAAAATATCGATGAGAAAATTTATATACTAAGAATGAATTTGGTATCTTTAGATATAGACTTGCCTTTTAAAATTCAGAGAAGACAATTTCCTATATATTTGTCCTTTGTAATGACAATCAACAAAAGTTAAGAACAATCACTTTCAAGAGTTGAATTATATCACCCTAGGCCTGTTTTTATTCATGGACAATTATACGTTGCAATATCTAGAGTAAAGATTGTTAAAGGTTTAAAAATCTTAATTTTGGATGATGATAATATTTGCACATATACCAAAAATGTATTATATAGAGAAGTATTTGATAATGATAAAACATTCGAAGTACTCTATAAAGGTGTATTATAATTATACCTACTACATTTTTCTATAGAGACATTATGGAACATGGTTGCAATTACAGTACTTGGGAAGACAAATGCACATATAGTTACAATGTCACTTTTTCTTGACTCATGGTTAGGCAACTAATATGAACTTGATAATTGTAAACCGTTCTCTTTAGGTTTTAAAAGTGTCAACTTTATTTACACTTATATAAAAAGTAATCTATTTGGTTTTTTGTCTTTAATTAATGTTTAAACTTTTTTTTGTCTTTCATTAATGCTTAAACATGTGTGCAGATTTGTCCATCAAAAGGTGAGGGAGGAGGAAAACAAGCGAATATCATTGCATAGATAGTATTTGTTCCTAAATTCATTGCATATAAAAAATACATTTTTATAGTAATTGTTCTTGAATTCATTGCATTTTATGTTGATTATGATATGCTTACTATTGCAATGGTTGAAAGAGAAACAAGTGAATAAATGAAGTGCAAATAGATTATATATCTTGAGGGATTTGATTTTGTATTATCCAAAAGTGATTGGTTATACTTTATGGAGTTTGGAATTAAGTGCCTACTTGATAATTGTTAACAAAAGAAAATCAAAGGACTAACATCTAAATTTGTGTCTAGAAATTATTTATATATGGTTTACCATGCTTTTAAATTTTAATTCCTCCATTTGCTTTGGTTGTTTCCAAACATAACATAAATCAGTATTAGCCTTTAGTTGAGCTGAAATTGATGCTCAGAAGTTGAAATGTATTTGGTGACAAGTTTGAACATTTTTCAATATAAAATTGGCAATATATTAGATTACACCTTTTGTCTTCAACCAACTCTAAAAAAATGTCTAATTTTACTGGACATTTTATGATTAGTGAGTAAAATGTTTCACATAATGATCTGGAGACACGGTTGGATGAAGTTTAAATATTGCATTAATCTTTACGTTCTAACTTGATAGTTGGGAATAAAAGAATTTTTGTTTAGATGGTGTTTAAGTATGATTTTGCTCATGCGCATTCACTCATACACATCAGTACACACAACCAGAAAGGTATGAATCGAGGCTATTTTAGCGGAAATCAATGAAAATTAATGATTCAGCTTGATGACTTCATGTCCCATGATTCGGGCATTGCTTAGATTAACTTGAAGATGAAGCCTAAAGTCTACCTATAGGCAAAAGTCTCTACTACCCAAATATCAATTATTTAAACATTTTATTATTATTCTTATGAGTTATGAAAACACTTTGTAAAAATGGATGGGTTATTTCACCACATGCCTTTGTGGTAAACTTGATTATATAATGTCTATTATTAAAAATTTTAAAACATTGTCAATTAAAAATAATTAATAATAAAAGTTATAAAATATTATACTATTTCGTATTATTGATTTTGTTATCATTATAATAAATTATAAATATACTATTCTTACCATAATCAACTTATTATAAAAAAAATATTATTTAAGTTTTAATCGAAACAAAAATGTTTTTAGTGGATCACATATTCAATTTCAAAAGTTTTCCAGGACACATTGACAAATATTATATTTATCATTAAATATTAATATTGGTGTTTATATCTCAAATGATGATTGTATACGATGAAATTCTAAATCTTTTCAAATATTATTGACATTATTTGCGATACTATTATGGGTTATATTCAACCAGACTTTTAATTATATAATAAATAAGGGTTAATTATGTTTTGAGCGTGACACTTCTGTATTTTACATGAATGATATTTAATATCACTATTTTATTATTTCTACACCAATCTCTCATAATATTTAAAAAAATTTATGTTTATATCTGCTTATACATTATACTAATTTTTCTTAACATTTGAATAATATTACATTAATATTTATTATAATAATTAAAAAACGAGAAAAATTTGTATAATTTGAAAAAAATTTAGTAGATATTACTATAATTTATTCTTATATTTTTTATTCATAAACTTTTTTAAGTTTTCACTTTTAGTTTCTAGATAAAAATTGATTAATCTTAATTCTTGATATTTTTGTTTGTTAATAATTTTAATTCTTATCATCAAATATCAATGTTAAACGATGACGTGAGATTATTTTTATTATTATTTTATTATATTTTTTAGAGGTTAAATTTATTCTAAACTGTCAAAAATTGGTTGACTACAACGTATAAATATATTAAATAATTTTTAATAATTTTTAATCTCAGAAATTGTTCTTCCCCTTATCATATTACATTTTATGGTAGTTTAATTACTGGCAGGTCAAACTACTAGAAGATGCTTGACTAAATTTGTGTAAATTTCAGTAAATTCATTCAAATTTTGAAAGCTGAAAGTATATCAAATTAAAGATGAAAAATAGTACTTTTATATTAAACGATTTTAGACAATAAAATAATTAAAATTTCAATTATAAAAATTAAAATTAAATATTTTAAACTATAAATACTAAAATAAAAAATTACAATTAAATATTTTAAATTATAAATATTAAAATAAAAAAATTATAACTATATTACCACAAAGATAACTAAACCAAAGATAAATGGTTAGATAGTTTTTGTTTCAGGAAGGGTTGTACACATCAACTTCAAGTCTTCAATCACATTAAATGAATGGCTCCGACTTTTGAATAATAGCTCTTCATTAAGTGGAACATTAATAATTTTTAATAGGTACGTCTTCCACTCTTCGTGAGAAGCTTGTATACATATAGCATTATTCAATTGAAGGGATCAATAATATTTGAGTGGTTTTAAACTCAATCTTTTTAAATAAAATTTTTAATTTAAATCTTATGAATAAATAAAATGTAATTGAAAAAAAAAATTATAAAAAATGGTTAATCGGATTTTTGATAAAAAAAAATAATCATCGATAAAATTAATAGATAGTGTAACGCTCATTTTTATTACTTTTATTTTATTAATAATAATTATCAAAGTTAACATACAGATAAAAATTTACAACTTAATTGGTTCAGAGAGTTACAATTTAACGATAACTATCTCAATACTTTGATTCCAAATTTTCATTTCATAATATACAAAAAGTAAAAAGTCATATACTATTTAAATGTTGTGATACAAATACTAAAACAAAAGTCATTTCTTTAACTTGTGCTAATCTAATTGAACGTTTTATATAGATCTTCTTCATCTGTTGATTCCTCTCTGTGATTCACATTTCCAGCTTGAACTGGTCCCACTGATGATTGTGGTGGTTGAGGGGTTGGTGGCCTTCTTCGGTTAGCTGGTACATTCAGGAATCTAGGTGGTGGAATCTGAGAAAAAACAATTAGCAAATCTACATGATGAAACTGCCATAGTACTCCTATGTTGATGGGTCGGAATGCGAAGCGGACATACCCGATGAAAGTATCATTACCTTAAACCCTATCATAGGTCCATCTTCCTTTCAAAGGCAAAACTATTAGGTGAAAAAGTGTCTGAAACTCGTATGCCATGATTAATCTGTAAGAGAGGGGGATTATAGGAGTGAGCCATCAATTCAAGGATTTGCATAAGAAAAAGGGTAGTCTTTATCTAACGCAGACTATCATCTCATCGTTTGTGCATAAATAGATTTTCTAAATCATTTTTGGACCCTTCACTACCTCCAATGTTACTAACTGCGAGAGGTCTTACGCGAGCATATCATTTAATATCCAATTTGTAACTTTTATTTGACAACTAGAGTACATACCCTGCCTGGTAATCAGTCTAGGATAATCTCAACCAAATCTTGGTAATGCTCCGCTTAGTTGGGGACGCTAAACCGATTTTGTGACACCCTCTTTTCTCTGAATAGTTCACAACTTGACACCTTATCTACCCCTAAGGTCTCACTAGAGCCTGCGTACATTCCTCAGATACCTTTTGTGATCAACCATTGCACTCTCCATCTTAAATTCTTACTCGATAGGTTTTTAGTTTGAACTTCCTTCCTTATTTCTTCCATCACCTCTATTGTTTCTTTTTGCAGCGATATTGTTGGCATATCAAAATTCTCAATAGACAACCTTTATTTGTTCATCACAATCATTATAGATTGTATCTTCATTGTTTGAGTATCTCTCAATTCATCTACTATTCTAGGATTTTAAGGAATCATTGTCTCTAATGGACAATTAACAAGTACATCTGTTTTTCACAAATAGAAAATTCATTCAACCACATTGACATCATCAATACAATACATTCTAATGTATAAACAATGATTCACAATAATTAACCACACCTTTATATTCAAATAATAGGACAGAGGTATTTTAGTCCTTTTACAACTTATGGTTTTCTAGAAATTCCTCTTCATATTTCTATCAAAATTACTTGGTATGAAGGTTTCTAGTAACTTCCAATAGTTTTCTGAGTTCAAATAGAAAATACAATTAAAATTAAATTTTTATAAAGTAGGGGTATTTTGGTCATTTTAAAAAATATTTACCTTTTTTTTTAATATTTTTAATCCAAATTTCTTGGAGAGTTTTATAATACTAACAAGAATAATTTAGATCATGTTTTCTAAGATTAGAATGACCTAAGCATGATTAGATATATTCATTTTTATATCCTAAGGGCATTTTTTATATTTTGTGAAAATTTAATTTTTCACATTATTACTTCATATTCTTGCTCTTTAGATTTCTAAGATAGATTCTACTTTTAGAAATAAGATTTTTAGGTTATTTTCCATAACTAAAAATGGCTTAATATTAATAAAGTACTTAAACTTATATCCTAGGAGTAAAATGGTTATTTTAAAATATAATTTTATTTTTAAAATTTTAAAAGTGAAATTAAAATTTTAGGTATATTTCTAAGTAGATTCAAAGGTTATCCATTCAAGATTATGATAAAAATCTTAACTTTTATCCTTAAGGGTAATTTTGGAATTTTTGAAAATAAATTAATTTTTTTT
>JAMLFT010007485.1:0-14746 GCA_026544285.1 Pachyrhizus erosus | reverse complement strand
AAAAAAAGAAAAAATTAAAAAAATATACAAAAGTGATCATTTCCATTATATATTGTTTAAAAATAAACTTATATATAAAAATAGCATGTAAAAATAATTTTTCAATTTCAATAAATCAAATTAAAAATAAAATGTATTTTAAATTAAATTTAATGTTTTTTATTTACTCATTTTGTACAGATACTTACTAACGTTTATCCCTTTTATATTTCAATTTTAAAATAATAATCTGTTAAAAAAAAAAGCATATTCACACAAAAAGAAAAAATATACATTTTAAAAAATTATTGCAAAAAATTTATATAAAAATTTAAAATTATGAAATATTTTAATTTTCAAAACTATAAATTAATTTAATCATTCTTTCATTCTATTGATATCCTTTTGTTGAACTTAAAGAAGGTAACAAGAATATAAATAAAATAAAAATAAAAATAATAATTTTCACTCTTACATAACTATTATCACTCTTAACTAATAATTCAGAAAACTGTATAAAATATAAAAGTAATAATTCAGAAGAAGACTTATAAAATTTAATTAAATAAACCACACAATATAATTAGAGTAATAATACTCAATTTTAAAGAAATTATATCTTTATGATTTTGACGAAATTAATTTTAATATTACTTTGTTACAAATTTTTTTTTAATATACAATTAATATAAAAAACAGTCAATTTTTGTAATCAGAAATTAATATATATACAATAAAAATTACGTAAAGTTGTATTTATTATGATTTTAATTAATTAATAATATAATTTTTTTTAACTACCGTGATTAATTATTCAAAAATTAATAATACATTATTTTACATTTTCAATACATAAAAATTAAATTTTAAAAAAATTTATACTATCAATTAATTAAAAGTATCATAAATATAATTTTTAAAGTAATTATTATAAAGTTAATAATCCTATAATGCATAAAAATCGTGCAATTTTCTAAATTTTATTAGTGTATATTAATTAAATTATTTTTAAAATAACAAACTGTGTACAAAAAGCAATAATTTCAAAAGAAAATAAAAAAGAAAAATTTGAAAAAGCAAAGTTACTCGTTTACTGAACGTTAAGAAAAAGTATCTGAAGCAAGTAACTAGACTCCTACTGGAGTGAGATGGAACAGAGAGTGAGAAAGGAAAAGTTAAAAACAGAGAATATGAAAGCAAGGAAAGTGAAAAGGTGAAGAATAGATTACCCAATGAGGAACACGCCGCAGCAGATTCGAGCATCAAGATCGCGATCCTCACAAAGAGAAAGGGCAGTACGATCCCGAGCACCACCACCACCGGAAACACCGTCCGAGCCGAAATCCGGCGACCGGAGGTGGCGCCGGTCCCCGCCGCAGTCGTCTTGGCCGATCCTTTTCCGTCGCCGGCGCCGTTCGATATCGTCACCCTCTTTATCCCCTTCGTCGATATGTAGAACTTCATCTCCGCGGTTCCATCAATCAATCAATTCAACTCCTCTCTCTCTCTCTCTCTCTCTCTCTCTCTCTCTCTCTCTCTCTCTCTCTCTCTCTCGGATCGGCGATTCAAGGCGAGATCTGAAACTTCATTACTTCACTTCAGAGAGAGAAAGATTGTTCGTGTATGTTTGCGATTACGAGTTTAGCAGAGAGAAAGAGTGTGTGAGAGAGAAAAATTGCATTTGTAGTAGTAGGAGTAGGAGAAAGAGTTCACGGGTTCGGAATTTTTGCTTTTTGTTTTACTCAGCTCCTACCACTGTGAAATCAATTTTCCCGATAAAGAAAATCGAAATTTTGTTTGTTTGATTTATTTATTTTTTAGTGTAATAAAAATATAAATAAAAGGTTTTTTCTTTTCTGGAGAGAGAATGGGTGAAGCCGCGTTTGTTGCCGCGGGAAATTAATAGATTGCAATGGCCATGGTAACTATTTATATCAGAGGTCAATGCAAGGTTACTCTTTTGCCACTGGTTTTTGGAGTTATTTACGGTTTTGACATTTATCGTTATCTCGCCGACACCTCGTGACGTGGCGTCACTCGGAGCCCAGTGTCTAATTGTGAGTTTTCTTGTGGAGCATTTTTTTTTTTTTGTTTTTTTTTTTAAAATGTGGAACATCTAAGTTAATCATAACAATGACAAATCATTTATCATTATTTTTTTCTTTTAACTAATGTTTTGTTAAATAAAATTTTTACAGGCTTTTTAAGAGTTTAAACATTTTTAATGTAAAATGATTTTATATTATTATTTAATTATAAATAATTGTTAATATAATTTTAAAATAATAACTATAAAAATTAACAACTTTATTATAAATATTAGTAATGTATAATTGAATAATAAGTTAAGGATTAGTCAAATCAATGTTCTTAAAATTAGTTACTGAAAAAAATTAAAAGAAAAATTATTATTGAAAATTATACAAAAGAATATTTTAAAATAATAAAAAATATTTTTACACATCTAATTAAAATATTTTCTTCTTTTATTTTTTAATCAATATCTTAAGACACTAATTCGTATTTTCCATAAGTTATTACATAACTTTTTTTATTTTTCATAATAAATTTTAAACTTAAATTAGAAGATTCATTAGACAAATAATAACATTCATTAACTAATATATAAAATTAACATCATTTAATTAAAATCAGATCAATTTAGCTAATAAAGAGCGTATCATTAGTATTTTAATTTTTTTAGAATCATATCATTATATTAATATTTATATGCATTTTAATTAGCTCAGGTTCGTAATATATACGTGCATTAAATATTTGAAGAGGAAATTTTAATACCTATAATGATTTCATCCGATTCATGTAAGATTATCTTTTGTCAGAAATATATGTGATCTTGTACTAAAAATATCATTATATTAATATTTTTAATTTTATTAAAAATGTAAATTTTAAACTGTAAATAATTAGCTAAATTTAGCAATATAAGTTTAAAATGTATAAAATTGTAATATAATAGATAATGATAAGATAACTTTTAAATTTGATACAGGGTTTATCACAGTTGTTCTATGAGTTTGATCGAGAGGATTGGTTTCAAGAAGGTTATTATCGAGGATTCTGTGGCATAGCAACGATAGAAAGAGTTGAACTTCAAGAGCTTAAATAATCAAAGATAATGAAGTGAAGAGGTGATTATGTAAGATTAATACTTTTATTTCAATTAAACACTTTTTCTCTTCTTACAATAGAATATTGTATCAATTTATTTCAAATATAGGAATGAAACTCAGTTCCATCCATATCAATTTATTTCCATCAAACACTTACGTTTTTATATTAATAACATATTCATTTATATTAATAACATATTCATTTATATTAATATTATCAATATTATGTCATGTCATGTCAATGTTATACATCCATATCCACAATTTTCGCTATTGCCTTGCCCGGTTGCAACAGTTGTTGGGGAATGGAATAATGAGTCGAATTGATTGATATGTGAAATCTATGGGGTCGCATTTCGGAGTTCTAAGTTCATTAATAAAAACATATATAAAAAATATATAATAAGTTAATTGATATTTGATAGTTATTTATAATAAATAGTTAGTTATAAATATTTTACTGTGTTGAATATGGATTATAAAAATATGTTTTATAGCATCTTAAAAGTAATTTTTTTCATTTTTAGATTTTCAAAATATCTGGGATAAGATCATACTTCTTTAATTGAGGATTATTTTTTTAAAGGGACAAAATTATCTGTCACATACACTATATTGATAATTAAGCACTATTAAAAATACAAATAATGATAAAAAGATAACTATATAATAATAATAAAGAATTCAATTATAAAATAAATGTAGTAAAAATAAATTTTTTAAACTTGCAAGAATATGTAAAAAAATAATAGTAAATCATCACATGACATCAAATATTTTTAATGTAGAAAAACTTATCTCACAAGAAGGGTAAAAAATCACATGTCATTTTAACTAAAGAAATAATTTTATTATAATCAACAAGAATATAAAAGAGTCTCAATCGAGTACACAAAAAAGTGTTAATAAATAGACAACAAGGTCACAAAGATTACAAATAAAAAATAAAGAAGATAAAAAAAATTCAAAAATAGAATTATTGTGCAAACTAAATATTTGATAATTCATATCTCGATTTAATAGTCCAACCGTTCATAATGAAAAACTAGATGTTACAAACTTGTTGTCAAAATTTCAGTCTGATCCAACAGTGAAAGAATCTACAGTTATAATTTTATGATAACTACTCTATATATAAACGAAAACTACTTTCTCTATTTTTTCTATCTCAGATTGTTAGTGTTATCTTTTATTGGAAACTTAACTTCCTTTCCCACTTTTTCTCTAACCCATGTCCATTTAAATAAGTGAGAAAAAACCTAGTGAGCTTCTCAATTTTTAATATTTCTCCATATAAGAAGAGAGTCCAATACCCAACAAATTATGACTATAATAGTGGTGATAGATCTAGTTGTAATGATGCTTCTTTATATAAGCTCTATTAAAGTCAAATTAGAAAAAGACAAAAAAAAATTGCATAAATTTGTTTTTTTATAATTTTTATGAGTAAAATCCTTATAAACTTCATGTCTTAAAGGACAACAATACAAACTATCATGTTTGCTCTCAAGTGTTGAAGATAAATTCTCTTGTAAGTAAGTTTCTAAAATTAATAGATTTTATAAACTTTAGATATATTGAGTATCTAGAAAAGTCAATCTCGTGTTTACCTTAAAGTCAAATTTTTTAATTTGATTTTAGTGCTCAAGATATAAATTTCACAACAACATATAAAAATAAAAATTGTTAAGTCATTTATCTTTCTACAATATAAGGATGATCATTTAATGGAGACTTTATTAGTAGTGTATTTTATATATAATAAACAATGTTAATGACTTTTGTTCAAAAGTTTTTAATTGGTATTTGTTTGAATTATAAGAAAATTAGATTGAATTAGGTTTAGTCTAATTTAAGTCTCTATTCAATAAAATATAATTGTGTTAGGTTGTGTTTGTGATTGTTTATGAAGTAAACTAATCTAAATCTAACCCAACCTAACTTTAATTAGGATGGTTCGAGTTGGATAATCAAATAGATTAATTAAAATACTAATATATTATGAAAATTAAACAAAAATAAAAAAATTAAGTTTCTTATTATTTTGAGTATAATTAGATACTTAATTTTTCTAATATATGTTTGAAGAGAGATAAAGCTTTTTAACTTCAGTATCATCTAATATCTTCTTGTGGGTATGGATTTCTAAATATTTCATACATAGTTACATATTAATTAATGTTGTTTTAGTTGCTAATGTGGTGCAAAAAAAAAACATGAATAAACAATTAAATATCAATTGACAATTGTTGTCAAAGAGAAATTAATTTTATCATATTTCTTAATATTTTGTCAAGGTCAGACTATATGTCACTTACATTGTACAAGTTTCTTCTAGGTATAGGCATTCAAGAATCAGCTAAGAACATGGCTATAATTCTATTTTGTATCTATTATTTTTAGAATAACAATGCACACATAATATACTAATAGAATTAGAATAATAATTATTTTATTATTAACATAGTATGTGTATTAGGTTGGTTGTTCATTGGATTAAAAACTCATTAACTTAACATCTAAACCAATTATAATTAGGTAGCCAAAATGAACTTAATAACCTAACCTAACCCATTTAGTTGTCTTTTACTTTTCACATGTTTTACATTAGAAATTACTCTTAAAAGAAGTCTAAGGAAATCTTTCTACAAGACATTTTGTAGAAAGTCTCAACATATATTTGAAACTTGCATGCTCAAGTTTTTATGTCAAATTTATTTTTTTTCATTATTTTAAAACAAACATGTCATTGTTGACTATATAATTCTTTTAGAGCAATATTACATAAATTATGGTGTTCATTAGTAGTAAAACATATTGATCCATCAAACTTTTGACTATACATTTTTCTTTGCCAAGGAACACATGATATCCATCATAGCAAAATTAAATTATGCTAAGTAAATTATGTATAAGACCATAGACATACAAAACATCATTTGTGGAAGGCAAAAGGTGATTATAAACCATTATTATATCTAGAATACATCATTCTCCAAAGGCAACAATGTCACTTGCATATGACTAAGTTTTAGGAATATAATCTTTTCTCTCATTATATGATGTCAACGCCTATTGCTTAAGCTTCATGTCAAAGGTTATCTTTTTCTTATCAAGAATATCTACAACAAGCACAACCAAATACCTATATTTTTTTGGTCTTGACTATTACCTTTTATATGAAAGCACTTGCATGTTTTAGTCCATAATTTTCACAAAAAGCGCAAGAAGACAAAATTGTGATATCAAACAGTATAAATGAAAGTTCTTTTTATTACAAGTATTCTTATTTTCTTTGAAGTATATGTTAGAGTAACATATATGTCTTCTATATTTTAGAATCTTATTTTAGTTGGTTGTCTTATTTATAAAATTGATTAAGTCTTCAGTGATTACTTTCTTGAAATTTCTCAACTTCAATAGATTATAAAGTTTGATCAAATAGCTTTAGCTTTCATGAACTTCGCTTCTAAAAGATTAATTCTAGTTTTGAATTTGTTGTTCTCATTTATTAAGTTTGCATTTTAAGAAATCTTTAAATTAAGTTCCTTAGTGAGATCTTTATTCTTCTAGTTAATTTCAAAATAATTAGAAATAAGAATATTATTCTAAGAAAAAGATCAATATGCAATTTGTAAATAAAAAAGATCTAGATTTTACCTTAGGGTTATCATTATTTGAGTTTGTATTAGCTATCATACAAAGATTTGCAAACTTATACAAATTAAATCTTCTCATGTGGCCATGAAGCATTATTATTTCTTCTTTTATGAATTTTGTCCTTAGACTTTGACATTCAACTCTACCATGACTCTTGGATCTTTTTCCTTTACATGTTTTATGTGTTCAATGATAACTACTATTTTTAACATATTAATTGCCCACATCATTACCTTATTAATGATTGTGTAGGTTCTAATTAAGTAATATCAGCTAGCACCAATTTTTTATTTTTGGGTTGAATTGATATATATGATATGAAGTTATGAAAAATATCTACAATTGTTGTGAAAAAATAAATTTGTCAATTTGGACGATATAGGGGTTCAATTTATCTTTGAAGTTGGATCAAAGGTGTTACCGCATATAGATAACATATCTCCATATAATTAGACATTTCTCACTCATTTTAAGGCATATGACTAGCTTGAAAAATTTATTTCATAGGGAGTGTTTGTTTCACGGTAAACTTTTGCGTTCCTGGGAATCATATTCTTAGGAATATTAAACTCGGGAATATTATTCCCAGATTATGTTTGTTTAGTATTTAATAATTTTAGGAAAAAGTTAAAACTTATTTGATTAAAAAATAAAAAAAATAAAAGTGAAAGGGAAAAATAGTGGGAATAAGTAGTTGTTGTAGACAATAACTTCCATTCCCATGAGAATCTTAGTTATTCATCCTTCTTCAAGGAAATATAAAATGCCTAAAAGATTAAGGTTCACCTTTCTTGGAAATAAAATATTCTTATGGATATTTTATTATAACCTCCTGACAAACATGATAATATTCATTCTCATCATTATATTTTCAAGAATAGAAAAGATTATGTGAAATAAATGCACTAATAGGTTATCTATTGGGTTAGGGGTAAATTAGGAATTTCAAATGAATTGACAATTGTAAATAAGATAATATTCAAAGTGAGATATTGTAACTTTCTCATTTGTGGAGTTATGACTCTTTGAATCCAATGAAATTTTCTCTTTTTCTTTATTTTCTTTTTTATATTTTACACATTCTCCTTGAATGTTCTTCCATGGTGATAGTTGTGGAAGGCTAAAGATGTTCTCAATCCAAAAGAATCAAGGACTATGGTTCGAATTTTGGTTTTTTTATACTTAATTATTATTTTTTGTGCATTCTCTACTATGTTCTCTTTTCAACTATAAATCCCATGAATATGTTTTCACTTAAATATTATTGGATAAGATTTTGTTATGATAATTGAAGTGATTGAAAAATAGATAATTAATCTAAATTCAATTAAGGTTATTAACTAATTGGTAATTTAAGATAATTGAATTGGTTTAAAATTAATTTTGAATTATAATTATGATTCAATTTTTTTTATTGAATACAAGGTGAAAATCTAACTTATTTCAAATTAATACAAACGTAGCAAGCATAATTAATTCAACTTTGGACACGAATGAAACCTACCATATGATTTAAATTATTTATATTAACACTTAATTGATTTGAATTTCTTTGATATTTGATTTTGATTTTTTATTTTTAATTTTACTTATGAATACAACTACCTCATGCATATTACCTTTTAATTAGGTTAGAAATATATATTTGTGTCCTCAAAAGAATAATCTAGATGTTGAGCTTTAAGACCAACAAGAAAAGCCTAAAAAGAATGAATTGAGTTTTTCTCCTTGTTTAGAACTTTTCACAAATGTTTAAAAAGGATGGATTATTGAACAAACAATTAAACAAAAGGGTAAATTTAAACTAAATTGGTTCATTAATTTTAACAAGTTCACACTATATGTAGGGAACACTCAAGAAACAAAATGACTCTCATTCCTACTTCAAGTTGTTGTCCACAAAAGTACTTGTGGGAATCAATACAAGATCCATTTGCTCCTCAATTTAATTTTTTTTATGTGTTTTTTTTATGTTTGTTGTGAAATTTTATGATTAAACATATATGTTGATTGTCATGTATTACATTATTTGGTGTGAGATTATAGTTATGCACTGAGGTTGAGTTAGTAATTTTTACTAAATATAGACAATGACAAAGTTGTTTGTCATGATTTTTAATTGCATGTTTTCTATAACAATTTTATGTATTTTTTTTTGTTTAAATATGAATTTGGTCCTTGAAAAATAATATCTTTTTAGTTTTGGTCCTTAAGAAAAAAATTGATTTTAATCCTTTGAAGATTTTTTTTTTTCATTATAGTCTCTAATGTTAAGTAATTTTTTAGTTTTAATTTTTGTTATCTTTTAAATAATGACATAACAGTAACTTTAATAGTCCAATAATTTGTCATGTCATGTAGGAGTCTAATAGGATAGTCACACGTCATTTTTTTTTTGTCAAACTATATTTTTAAATATCTTATTAATTAATTTAACATCATTAACTGTTTTAAATATATATGAATTTAAAAACATAATTTATTGAAAAGAAATATGTGACTGTCATGTTAAACTCCTCAATGATGTGATAAGTCACTAAATTGTTAAAGTTGTCGTTACAACATCATTTGATGTTATTACTTGACAACAGAGACTAAAATGCAAAAAAATATTCAAATGACCAAAATAAAAAAATATATTTTTAAGGACCAAAATAAAAAAAGACGTTATTTTTTAGGGATCAAATTGATATTTAAACTTCTTTATGTTTATTGCCTTTGGCAAGGTGGAATTCAACTAACTATACCCAACTTATGATTTACTTAAAATGGAGATTTTGAGTGGAAGATTTGAAATTGTAGACATATAATATGCATATGCTCCAAGAATGATGGTATGTATGTTGTATGTGCTCTTTGAGAACTTTATGCATAACATACAAATGCTTAGTGAGTATGCTTAAAGAATTAGGATATTTGATTTGACAACTATACAAATACTTAGTAAGTATGCCTAAAGAATTAGGATATTTGTTTTGACAACTAGAACACATTGCCAAGAAATTGGGATGAGGTTTTAAGGAGAGTTTGAGTGTTAAAAAACATCATGTAATTGAGGTTTAAGATAATAAGCATAAGAGGTAAAGATAGTGAAACATGAGTTTGTAGTTGTTTAGGTAAAATTTTTTTATTTGAATCTCTTTATATTAATTTAGTAGAATTTGAAGTCCACCTATGTCCAAGTTAATCCAAACAAATCACTAACTGTGACAATTTAACATTGACTAATTTTATTAATGTTAAATACAAGTACACTTATTTTAGTCTTTGTGGAATGACATATTTACTTATGATATTGTAACTTATTGATAAGTACACTAGTCAAAATAAAACTATGATAAATCACTTTCTATACACATTCACAAGTACTACATTATTTATTGTACACTCTTCTATTATTGTAACTCACCTTTACAAGTATACAAATCATGTCAATCATACTCCCTACATGATATTTAATTGGACATTTTTTTTATTTTGTGCAAATGTATTTAGTGTTTTACAATGGATAAGTTATGATATATCGCTAGTGTCGTGGAGTTAAACAATCAGTCAAAGAGTACATGGTTATATGTCATTCAATCTTTCAATTTTGAGATTTTTTTTTGTATTAAATTCATTTTTATTTATAAAACTTAATTATCTAATTTATTAAGATTAAAAAAAATAATTAATTTAGTTATTAGTAATAAATTTATCTTAAATTTATATATTTTTTCAAAAATATAAATATCATTAATGATATTCTCTCCTAAATGTATGTCAATATAACATTTTTTATATTTACTTTAAAATATTTTAATATAAAAATAATTAATACATGAGGTAATATAAATTGAATTATACATAAAAGAATAAAATAACTTTAAAATTTTGATCTTATAATAAAAACAAAGGTAGTATATATTAACTTTTTTTTTATTTGTATATGGTTTGCTATTAAAGTGTGATATTTTAGGTATATATTGATATTATTAATTTAAGTTGAAAGAGAAAGAATTATTTATCCAAAAATAAAGTTAAAATATAATTCATTTGCTATTTCATGAATAAGACTGATGAAAAATAATTAAAAATTAATTATATTTTTTAATAAAAAGAATTATTGTAGAGATAACATGTGATATGTGAGATTAAAATGAAAAAAAGAAATTATATGTTTTGATATTTAAAGTAAAAAAAAGTAAATAAAAAGGGAACTATCTGATGAAAATAATTAATGATTTTATCAATACTCATGTCTTGTCTTAAATTAATGAGGTGTAAAAAAGTATAAATATTAGTCGTAAATTTAAATTATGTATTAGCGTATGTGTATATATAAAATTTGAATAAGGTTATTTTCTTATGACAAGACTTATTTTAGTTTTCTTTGAAACCTCTTTTTTAACTTGTGTATGTTATCTTAATAATTAAATATGTATATTAAAAAATTCAGTTTAGTTTATTAAATAAAATATGAGTTATTATAAAATTTTAATACATATTTTTTATTTTTACTAATAAAAAAAATTAGCATGTAAAAATTATAAATAATGCAACAAACAAACTTTAAATACCAAATATTAGAAAAAATATATTAATATATGTAAAAGAGATAACTATATAGAACCTTTATGTTTCAGAAAAAAAACAAGATAAAAAAACAGTTAAATTTAAAATGATGGATTAAAATAATAACAAAAGAAATGCTTCTACGAAAAATAAATAAATAAGTACAAAAATAGAATTTAAAACAAAAAAGAAACATTAAACCTTATTTGTGTGGCATGAAAGGAATCGCATTTCTTCTTTTGTAACATTATTATTTTTAACGTTATGTCTACTACAGAAAAATGGATGAAAAATATATCAAAATGGTAATATGATAATGAATAAAGCACATAGAGATAAAGTGTTAAATTTTATAACACAAGGAATGAAGTGTTTCTGAATCAAATTACAAGATATTAAAATATAATTTATGGCATTATGTTTTCCATGATATAGTAATTTATCATTGTCTATTATTCGAAAAAAAGAAAGATATTCTTCATTAATACTCAATTGAAAATGTATATATGGAAGTGATTAAAAAGGTGTAAGAAGAAAACAATGGCTGGTGATCCTTTACAGCTAATCATGCACATATGGGATAGGGAAATGGAAACCCCCTTTGAGAGTAATGTTTCTATCACCTCAACACTTAGGCAAACAAGAATCAGTCCCACTTGTATCTGGTGCTCAATGACGCTATCATCCTGTAACCTCAGCATCACTTGCTGCTGTATTAAGCTTGAATTTCTCTTTTTTTTTTTTTAAATAAAATTTTACGATTTTATCTGGAATAATTCATACGACTTCATAGTCATGTGTGTCTAATATTTTAATGGTTAGTATTCAACTCAATCATGCAGATTTTTTATTCAACCATCGACTCTCATAATCATGCACTTCAAATCTATATGGTCTGGAATCTAATTTGTCACTTTATCTTAATTATTTGTTTGTATTCCTTAATTACTATATTTTTTCGATAATTTTATTAATCTTCAATTAGGATTTTAAAATAATCTTCATATTAAGAAATATTTTAATAACACTTCAAAATTACCAAGTAATTGTTTGAGTTTAAGTTTAAGTGTCAATTCATACTTAACCAATAAAAAAATATGGTAGATATCATTTTACTTATTATAAAAATCAATAATACTATCCAACATGAAAATTTTGTGATGGATAATAGGTGTAAGTATTATTTTCTTATTCTTTTATTAAAAAAAATAGCTTTCTTAATAGAAAGGTATGGTTTAATAGACAATATGTATACATCTAAGCAAATATTTTAATCAAGGGTTGACTCTAATTATATTTTTAAAGGAAATTAGTAAACAATAATTGTGATTTGATTCGATAAAATCCACGCTTCTTTAGGATGTAGAAGATGTAATCAGAAGATGCTCATGATTTCAAACAAAAATTTCATATGTATTTCAACATTTTTTTCTGAACATAATTTTGAATGGAGTGCAGTTTGATCAAATCGCTGGTGCAAATAATTTTTTTTTTCATCGCTCCAATAGCTTATGATGAATTTAAAGAAATAGTATAAAGTTAAGGAAGAGATTAAAAGTGTGTCTAGATGGATTCAATTTTGGTTTCCTTAAAGAATTCTGGGAGCTCATTAAAAAAATGAGGTATACAATGTTTTTTTTTTCTTTTCTTTTCTTTTCTCAGTGGCAAGCTTCCTAGGACTGCTTCATCCTCTTTTGTAGCTCTAATTTCTAAGAGGGTCATCCCCAGTTGATGTTCTATTCAGATGTATCTCCTTAAATGATAGCATTAGTGTAAATACAGATTTTATATTGCCCTATAGGATTAGTTGTTAAATGATTGATGTAAAAAGCGATATCTTAGTGATATTTTTGTGGTTTATGTGAATAAATCGCTTTGAAAATGGACAATAAATCACTTTTTGAGATATTGACTATGGTCAACAAGATATGATAATGGTTGGTACACATGTTCATGATATTCTCTCTACAAACCTACGCCAAAGTTCTCCTTGTGAACGAGCACAACGTGAGGAAAGAGGTTCAGTTTCTTCACAATTTGGAAAAGTTGCTAAGACCCTCGCAAATGGAATACTTGTGTGAAAAATGAGGGCCCTATTTGCTACTCTAGTGCTTTGCATTGTAATGGATAAGGATCAAAGTTCCAAGGTAGATACAGATTTTTTTATTTTTTATTTTTCATTTTCAATGATAAAAAAACAAATTCACCTATTTGGTGCTTGTTGTTTTCTTCTTTATTTTCTTTCACTCTTTTGGCTTGTAGTTCTAGGCTTCTAGCACTCGAGAATTTGCCACTTATGGACCCTACTTTAGTTGCAATAGAATAGGTTTTGCATTTCTGCAAAAGAAAATTAAACAAAAATAAATAAAATAGAAACAGAAGAAAACCTTTGTAGCAACCAGGGTAAAGTCAAGAACATGTACTGCACGAAGAATTATGCTCTTGCATGCAAGTTGTAATGAGTCCGAATCACATCACTTTCTTGCTGACTTGGAAGTTTTGTATGGTGGCAAAATTTAGTTAGCCGAAATAATAAATGAACCTTGAAAACATGCATGTTAATATAATTTTACATGTTCCTCCCCCACATTTTCCATGATTTTAAGTGATGCGTGCTCAAGAGGGTGAAAAACAAGAATTTACGATATTTTATCGATTTCTAATAAAAAATACTTACTTCTTTCTCTTTTATAAAAAAAATTATTTTTACATATATTAAAAATAATTAGTTGATATAATTTCGAAAGTTTTCAAAAAAATGATAAATATAATTAATTATTTTGTGTGCCACCTGGACCTGAAATCAGGTTTGAAGCTCTCTCAGTTTTGGACCTAATTTGGAAAATATCTTGTAAACTTCAATCAAACATAATTTTAGTTTTAAGAAATTAAAAACAGAAATAGGTAATGAAACCAGCCCGAAGCTTCAGTTTTCAACCATTTTCTCGTTAGAACTTTTGTTCTATGTTCTTTTATCCTTTTGTTTTCCAATAACTCAGAAAAAAAAAAACACATAACTTGGACAAAATACACGAGTATTATCACAGCCAAAAGGATTTCTAATTTATAAGCAGGGCAACAAGTACTTGGCATGTGAACCTGTGATGATTGTTTTATTTCTTTCAGGTTTTTTTTAAGAAATCATATATATCATTATAAAAAACAATTTTTTTTAAAAAATATTTAACATAATTATACACTCAAGTCTTAAGTTTAAAACAATTAATTAAATTAAAACAAACTCATATTAATTAATTTACATGTTCGATAATAATAATTTTCTTTTTTAATACAAAAGATGAATTTGAATTAAATATGTATTTTTAAAAACAAACTTTAAAAGATAATTAATAAAGTGAAACTTAAATTAATTTATTATATTCACATTGCATTATTATTTTATCATTTAATTATAAAAT
>JAMLFT010007484.1:0-14746 GCA_026544285.1 Pachyrhizus erosus | reverse complement strand
TATTATCTAACTAACTACTTTATTTACATTGAAACAATAATATTTTCATTGATTTGGAAAATGGGATGTTACAATTATCGTCAAGTAAACAAGGTCACTATCAAGAATAAGTATCTGCTTCCCAAAATTGACGATCTCATGGATCAGATAAAGGGAGCACAGGTATTCTCCAATATTGATCTATGGTCGGGATACAACCAGATTAGAGTAAAAAAGGAAGATATACCAAAGATGGCCTTTCGAATGTGTTATGAACATTATGAATACCTAGTGATGCCTTTTGGAGTGACGAACGCCCCTGCTATCTTCATGGACTACATGAACCGGGTCTTCCATGAATACCTGTATCAATTCGTGGTGATTTTAATTGATGACATCTTGATCTATTATAAGACTCAAGAGGAATATGTTGAGCACTTGAGGATCGTATTGCAAATACTAAAGGAGCATAAACTATATGCAAAACTCTCTAAATGTGAGTTTCGGCTGGAAGAAGGACACATGGTGTCTAAGGAAAGGATTGTTGTGGATCCAACAAAGGTTGAGGCGGTTATGCAGTGGAACCCTCCAAAAAATATTATAGAAATTAGAAGCTTCCTAGGCTTAGCAGACGGTTACAGGAAATTCATTGATGGATTTTCTAAGTTAGCTTTACCCCCTGACCAAGTTAACAAGAAAAGGTCAAGCCTTCATTTGGGATGAGACATGTGAGAACAATTTTCAAGAATCGAAGAAGAGATTAAGCACCGCACCAATTTTGATTCTATCATATCCCTAGAAGAAGTTTAATTTGTATTTTGACACTTCACGCCAAGGCTTGGGATGCTTGTTGATGTTGGAGAGAAGAGTTGTCGCTTATACTTCAAGACAGTTGACCCCATGAAGGAAACTACTCCAACCCATGATTTGGAGTTAGCTGTTGTGATTTTGCCTTGAAGATCTAGAGACACTACCTCTATGGATTAAGGTTTGAAGTATTCAGTGATCACAAGAGCCTGCAGTACATATTTGATCGAAAGGAGCTGAATATGAGGTAGAGGAGATGGATGGAGTTTATGAAAGATTATGATTTTGAATTATCATACCATCTTGGTAAGGCGAATGTGGTAGCAAACGCTCTGAGAAGAAAATCATTGCATATGTTAGCAATGATGGCGGAGGAATTGCAACTCATTGAAGATTTCAGAAATCTCAACTTAGCAATGAAGGTACGTTCTAAGAGTTTATACTTAGGAACCTTGAGGGTTACCAACGAGTTTTTATAACAAGATGGGGGCAATAAGAGGATCAATTCTTGCAAGAAAGATTAAGCTTAGTAAGCAAAAACAAATAAAGAGAATTCCAACTAGGCGTTGATGGAGTGTTCAAAGTTAATGAAAGGATCTGCATTTCTTATAATGAGGAAATGAGGAGGATAATCCTAGAAGAGGCACATAAAAGCAAGCTTAATTTCCATCCCGACACCATAAAGATGTATCAAGATTTAAAGAAGACTTTTTGGTGGCAAGGACTCAAGAGAGACTTGTTTGACATATTAGAAGGCAAAAGTTGAACATCAGAAGCCCTTTAGACAAATACAACCTTTGAACATTTCAAAATGGAAATAGAATAGCATTTCCATGGATTTAATCACAAGACTAATAAGGACAATAGTTGAACATGATGCCATTTGGGTAATTGTAGATTAATTGACTGAATTTGCTCACTTCTTACCCATCAACATCCATTACTCACTAGAAAAGTTGACACAACTGTATCTCAAAGAAGTAGACAGACTGCATGGAGTCTCATCAAGCATAGTCTCAAATAGAGATCCTTGTTTCACTTCAAGGTTTTGGGGGCAAGTGGCAAGAAGCTTTGGGAACTAGGTTGAGACTTAGCTCAACATACCATCCACAAACTGACGGATAGGCTGAAAGGATAATTCAGTCAATTGAAGATCTGTTGAAGGCATGCATGTTAGAGCAAAGAGGAACTTAGAATGAGTTTTTACCTCTCGTAAAGTTTACCTACAATAATAGTTTTCATGCAAGCATAAGCATGACACCTTATGAACTTTGTATTGAAGGAAATGCATAACGCCATTATGCTGGTTTAAGATAGGTGACTATATGCTTTTGGGACTGGAGGTGCTACAATAGACCATTGAGAAAGTAAAGGTCATTTCGGAGAAGCTGAAGGCAACTCAAGACCGCCATAAAAGCTATTATGAAAAAAGGAGGAAGCCTCTAGAGTTTCAAGCTAGAGAACATGTCTTTTTGAAGGTGACCCCCACCACTAAAGTAGGGAAAGCCTTGAAATCTCGAAAACTCACACCTAAATTCATTGGTCCCTACCAAGTCCTAAAAAATATTGGCCCTGTTGCTTACCAAATAGCCTTACCCCCAAACCTACCAATTTACGCAATGTTTTCCATGTATCTCAACTTAGAAAAGATACTCTTGATCCTTCGCATGTGATTGAACTTGATCATGTAACGATAAGAGAAAACTTAACTTATGATGTGACATGATAAGAATTGGAGATCGAAGAATAAAACAGATGAGAGATAAAAATATCAATTTGTTCAAGGTAATATGGAGTCTAAGAGATGATGATAATGTAACATGGGAGTTGGAAAGCAAGATGAGGGAGTTGTACCCTCAACTATTTCTAGGTACAAATTTCAAGGATGAAATTGTTTTAGGGTGATAGAGTTGAAACATTCTGCTAAAAAAACTAAATAAAATAAAATAGTTGTGATATTATTAATTAAAATAAGAAGAAATAACATATAATGAAATAATAGAAATTGATCTCTAGATAGTAATTATATTTATCCTTAAAATGATTTTGGTATTATGTGGGTGTTTGAGCATAAATTAAAAATACTTTAGGAAAATTAATTGTTGTTGTGTAATTGTTATAATAATAAAAATATATTAATTAATTATTTAAAAGTAAATAATATCCAAAAAAACTTTAGCTATAAATCGTCAATAGATAAGTATTATATACATACACACACACACACACACACACATATATATATATAATAAGATTAGTAAAGGTAAATATAAAATTTACAAATATCGTGGTGATAGAAAATATGTAGGAATAAAAGGAGAAATATATAAATGAATTTGAGGATTATAAGAATAATTAAAATAAGAAAAATATTAATTATATAATAAAATATGTAAATATATGTATAAGGGCATGAAAATTGAAAAAATTGTAGATAGAACTTGAACCTAGGTTCCTGAAGGGTAGCAACACGCGCTGACCAACTGTACTACCAATCCAGTTAAGATAAATGAGGCACAACTAGTACATATGCTAAAGTAGTAACGAAAATGAATAAAAGACAGAAAAGAAAGGAAATAAAATTCAAGGGGTGCCACCCCAAGCTCGAACTAGCGACTTGGGGGGAGTAACGCACTTAACCAATTGGGCTAGGAGCCCATTTGCGTCAAGAAGAAGAGCTAATACTATATGTACTATATTAGTTAAAGCAGGAAATAAAAGCAATGAAAGTAAAAATGCGGGAGGAGGTACTCGAAGGCAAGTACCTAGTGCTTGGTGCTCAGCGTCTTAAACAGTGAGCGAAGTCGCTTTCGGTGATATAAAAACATGTTTTCTTCATCTTAAGGCTTACTTGCGTGGAATGAATGAACCAGGAGAGGTCATGTCGTCTCTACCATCTCTTACAACTTCCATGTTCTTCTTATTCCTCGAGCAACCTCTTCTTTGGCCCTACATTGCGACGAATTTGGCTAGCAACCAGACATGAAGAGCTTGAGGCTATATATATAGCTTCCCACCTCCAATAAGCAGCAAGTTTGTCTTTTTCCCCATCAATGATAGAACCAACACGAGTCTTTACCCTTATGAAGAACTGCTTGAAAAAGAAAGAAGTAGTCAACCAGAAACTGCAATGGCCACCTTTGTCGGAGACTCCAAAAGCTCGCCAAACTTCGAGAACTCGTTAGAAACTGCCCTAGGTAGGAGGAACCAACTTCTTACCTCTGACTTCTTTTCCTTCTTTTTTTAAGCCTTCAAATTGGAATCCTTGCCTGTGAATTCAATAATTGTATTGAGATTAAGTTGTTAAATTAGCTAGTGATATTAGATGTTGTCACTAGTAGTTAATCACGTTTTGTTTTCAACATTCGATGCTTAATGGCAAGAATTAAATCATGAGTTGTAGATTAAAATGAACCTTGATTGAGTTGTTTTGATTTTTTTTTAATTCGAATTGGAAAATTGTCGAAGGGATTGTAGTTCTTGGGAATCACTCTCATTGTTCTCTACTTTCGGGTTCTTCATTCAATTACATGTTGAAATCATGAGTCCCCTAATTACCAATTTTGAATTGTTTCTTTTGATACCTTGATACATTTGTAACTCTTTATTGAATTCGAACCAGGGGCTAACTGTTATGTAAAATGGGGTTACAATAATACTTCATAATCAAGATGCTGAGAGGTTGAGGGTCTCAAGTTGACAGTAGAGGGAGAAAAGAAGAATGGAAAAAGGAGGAAAGGAGAAAGAGGGAGAGAGAGAGAGATAGAGAGAGAGAGAAAGGGAGAGGGAGAGAGAAAGAGAGAGTAAAAGAGAGAGAGATAGAGAGAAAGAGAGGGCGATAATAATAAAATAAAAATAAATAATAATAAATTAAAATATATAAATGTAAATAATTACAGGAAAATAAGTTAGATAATTATTTAATTCTAACAAAGAGATATTTACTTATGAAAATATAATTGTATAAATAACCAGGAATGTTTAGTATTATAGTTGGTTGGTGTGAAAATTTGTAGTATTTTAATTTTAAAATTGTCGTTGATGATGATAATAGCAACACTAAAAATTGATTACACAAATTAATAAGTCACCTAGTTTAATTATTAATTATACAAATAAGCAAAATATGATTATTACTAAATGAATTGAGATTGGTTAGCCTTAACTTAACAGTAATCAATAAAGGAACTAAGATAAGTTATGGTACCCGTTTATTTCACTAATTATTAGAAATGAGCTCAGTATATGTGGGGTAGGGTTAGGGTCTAGTTAAAATAATAGTCCCATCAATTTAATAAATGCATTAAGCTAAATAATTGAATAATAAATTTTTTTATGACTAAATAAATAATAAACAAATAGATATAAATAAGATCTTATAAATTTAATGATTGTCAACTAGAATAATAGGCATGACACAATAAAAATAATGATGTCAATTATAAAGTAAACAAGAAAAATCATCTATGTTAGAGAATAAATAAGCTCTTACTTTGTCTGCTCGAACTCTTTATTTAGTTACTTATCTTTGCTAAATATTTAAGTCTTCTTAACTATTTTTATTGTTGTTGTTTATTAAGGAGTGGAAATGACAATTGAAATTATGAGGACTGAATGGTTGCCTTTTTTACTAGAATAGAGAAATTTTATGTTTGAGACATGTTTTGATAAAAGAACATGGTCGAGTGTTTTGAGTGATAGAATTTTAACAAAAAAAATAGAATAGGAAAATGTATGAAGTTTCTTGATGGTGATGAGTCTCGGTGCAGATGATGGTATCCCATATATTCATACTTTATTAGAAGACTTAAACCTTAAAAAGAGGCAATAGTCTAATTTGTACAAGGAATCTACTTAGGAGTTTGAAGGGTTGATGAATCATAGGAGTAAACTTCATTTGATGACTTCTGTTGTGTTAGTACTTGAAATGAAGTCCTAGTTGCAAAGATGGAGGAGGTAGTTGACAAATGATATGACAACATCATGTGTGAGAATTGAGACTAAAGTATTGCTTGGATTGACTACAATAGGTACTTGAGGAATCTTCGTAGGCTCTTAGTGAGTCTTTGGAGGTAGTATAAGGTGTCAGATTGTTATGGCTCTAAAACTAGAGGGATTCACATGACCGGCTCGACGTCTCCGACAAAGTGAAACATTACCATGATTCGGTTGAGAGTATCTTGATTCGATGTACCAGACAGGGTATGTACTCCTAATCATTGCCCAAAAATAAACTTTGGACTAAAGAATACATTTTGTATAAGTCCTCTTGGTGGTAGAAAATTTTAAAGGCATCGAGGGGCCCTAAAATATTATTAGTAGAATATCTTAGTAGGCGTAACGCGGTGAGGAGAGAGTATGCGATAATAGTTATATTTTATCTTTGTATTACTCCATGTTTGTGTGTGTTTGAGGATGAATAATTCACTCCTATAACCCCCTTTTTATATGAAGATGATAGATGCGAGCTTGTCGACTTTGATGCAACTCCTAGTAGAGTAATGGGGGAAGATCCTAGTAATCATAGATGAATTTTTAGTCAGAAGGAAGGTAGTGGATATCCACGTGTTGAGTGTTAGGATGTTGAAGATTGCAAGTGGACATTTTTGTGACCTAATACATGTCATTTTGGATGTTTAATGTTATAGATGTAATGTTTATAAACTCATTTATTCGTATGGAAGTAATGGATTGTAATCCAGTTGAATTTGTATCATTTGCATATCTAAATCTATATATTAAATATACTAGCTTATTCAGTTTTCACTTAATGAGATGAATAATAATATTATTACTGTCTGAATATTACCTAATTATTATTTATTTAGTTTTCTTTACCTCGAAACTTTATTTTAGAAAGAATGATGAAAATTATTTTGCATTTTAAGTTAAGAAAAATTAAAGATTGTGTATTTAATAAAGGTGTTTAGTTAATTTCAAAAATTTAAAAAATTATTTCTATAATAATAAAAAGGGTGTTACATATAAACCATTGTAAGTATGATTTTTAAAGTAAATATTGTAAAACTCAATAAATTTGTCTTATATGATAATTTATGACTTAATAATAGTGTAAAACTTGTTTATACTATTAATGCATAAATTATTAAGATGTATAATTGTTTGAAGCTATATAAAGTACATGTTATTAAAGTTATTTAATCAATATAAACTTTAAAATCATGTATTTTAATTCATTTGATTTTTTCTTCTAAATTACTCACTTATTTTTTTTTTTCAAATTTTGTCTTAAATTATTAGTTAAATTAAAATATTATGAATTTTTAAATTTAATAAAATATTTATAATAGTTTTATTTTTTAATTATTATTGTTCATGAAATGTATTACAAAGTAACTAATTTTAAAGAATAAATAAAGTTGAGCTTAATGGTTAATATAATATTTAATGTTTTTATTGTAATATTTATATATCCATCTTTATATATCATATTTTATTTTTCAAATTGTAGAATAAAAAGAATACAAGAAGGAGGGTCAAATTGTATTTTTAAAAACTTTTCGTAAATTGATTCGAAAACAGGATTTTTAGGATAATTGTCTTTATAAAATGGCAAATATGAAAAACTTTATATGATAATTAGTTAACCTAAAACATGTTGTAAAATTATTGATAAGAAGGAAATGCCAAGAAGAAAACAGTTCGTCCCTTTAAATGTTAGAGATAATAGAATAAGACACGATAAATTTTATATTGATTCACATTTATCACTAAGACTAAATCTAGTTGTTGACAAACTAGACTTCACTATATCACAAAAATTACAAGTATTGTTTTCTCAAGTTTCTTTTAACTCTTACAACAAATATTCTTTGCCTAGTTTCTTCAAGTTATTCAACAAGTATTCTTTCTACAAGTTATTTTTTACTTTCCATTAATTACTTAAGGTTAGGATTTTCTACTAGGTGCACTTAAGACTTTTTGTAACATTTGATATACATGGATGTACGATGAAGGCTAAAGCCTATCTTCAATGATATATAAACAATTGAGAGCTTTCTATAGATACAAATGCTATAAGTATTTTTGAAAAAGGTAAAGATTTTGCACAATAGCTGGTTTAAAAAAAATTTCTCTTTTGTTTTTAATCTTTAAATCTTCATCTATTTATAGGGATCCTTTGAAGGCAATCATTGTGTCACACGACCTTCCATCTTCGTCTAATGATGAAACTCTATAAGAAAATTAAATATGACATTTATTATTTTTCAACAACTAGTCACTTATCTCCTTTTGTAGACTTCTATTTGTTGTAAGAGATTTTGTCACCTTTTCATGTGCTAAGTAGATTTTAAGAATTATGAAGCTTCTCAAATATGAGGTTGGAATTCGATTTGAGATTTTGACAAATCCTAAAATGACTAAAACATTCTCTACACTTGATATAAAGATTGTTAATATAATAACTACATAAAAAATGTTTAGACACAAGCTAATATGTATATCATCTGTAGAAAAGTAGAGTTATCAAAAACTTTCAACTGATTGTTTGATATATAATGAACAAAACAATCAACCTATCATTTTTTTGCACAATCAAAATATTAAAGGGTCATGATTTATCTTATATTTTAACAATATTATTACTTATAATTATCAAAATTATATAATGAATGTCAATTTTAATAATTTAATCATATTTATAATTAACTTATTAAAAGTACAATACTAATGTTGATTATTAGATATTAGATATAATACTAATGATTAGTTTTTCATAGAAAATACTCTTAACTCATTTCATTTATCAATATTTTAGATATGAATTTACAAAAAAAAATTATAATATTTTAGACAAAATATGTTTTTAGTCTCTCAATTTTTTGTAATTTTTATTTTTTGTCCCTCAACTAATATTTGATTGATTCTAGTTTCTCAATTATTTTTCTATTTGATTTTTGGTTTATATTGTTAAATGATGACATGATAATTATTTTTTCAAAAAAATATGTTTAGTCCCTTAATTTTTTATAATTTTCATATTTAGTCCTTAAATTAATATTTGATTGGTTTTTGTCTCTTAATTATTTTTTCGTTTGACTTTTGGTCTCTACTGTCAAGTGTCTCTAAATGATGACATGCCAATCATTTTTTAATTAATTTAAAATATTTTGTGGTAATGTTTTTGGCGATTAAGACTTGCTACAAATGATTTGGATAAGAAGTATTAATTTTTTTTTATAATTTTAAATCATTAGAATCAATTAAAATAAATAGTAAAAATACTTTTAAAGTTTAAGAAATTATTTTCAATTGCCAAAAATTCTTTAATATTTTATATCAAACATTTTCTTGTCATTTTTAATCATTAGAAAAAGCTACCGCAAAATATTTTAAAATAATTAAAAAACAATTGTTACGTCATCGTTTAACATATATACTTGACAATATACATGAGAAACCAAACGAAAAATAGTTAAGGACCAAGATCGGTTAAATATTAGGTTTAGGGATTAAAAACAAAAGCTATAAAAAGTTAAGTGACTAAGAACATATTTTTTCTTAAAAATAATTTTCACGTCATCATTTAGTAGAGACATTTGATGGTAGGCACCAAAAACTAAACTAAAAAGAATAGTTGAGAGACTAAAATCGGTCAAATTATAGATAAAGGATTAAAAATGAAAACTATGAAAAGTTGAGAAACTAAAAACATACTTTATCCTTATATTTTATTTGAGTGCTCTAAATATGAAATAACTATTTATATTTCTTAACATTATTATTATTATTATTATTATTATTATTATTGGTGCATTTAATATAATAGCATTACTTGTTAACTTTTAAATTTATATATCAATAAGGACTTAAGGATTATATAAATCTATTATTTGTTTATAATAAATATTGTATGGAAATTTTGTGTTTGATGTCTTCAGTCAAAATGTTATTTTTAAAATAATTAGGTTTTCAGGATTGGAGTAGATGTATGATGACTTAATATGATTCCTATTGTTCTCATTGTATAGAAAAAAAAAATACATTTTACATTATTTTTGGCTATTTTTTCCACCTTATTTGGATATTTGCTTAATAATTAAATATATGAGAATATTTAACCATTACTTTTAGTTATTATTGTTTGTGAAATATATATTAATAATTAAACTAAAACTAAATTATACTAATATAAATACACAATAGTTTATTTATTAATTTTCATCCTTAATTTTTAATTAAAATAAAATACCTTGAATTATTTTAAATTTATGACTTCTAATTACTATTATTCAAGAAATATATTTTTAAAATAATTAATTTTCATAAAAAATTGAATATGAGTAGTAATTACATTTAATGTTGATATATTATCAAAATTAATATTTAAATATGAAAATTGTATAATAAATAACATTAATGAAGACAATTGCATTTTTGATTAAATACAATTAGGTCAATTATATTTAGTTACATTCGATCAATGATTATTGTAAAATTTAAATTTCAATCAATCACTGATATTTCTTTAAATCTCCTTTGCTATATATATAGATAACTTATCCTATTTGTTACTCCTTAAAATTGTTGTTTAAGTTTTTTTTTTTATTTCTCAAAAGATAACTTATGAAAATCTATAAATCAAGAGTTCTGAATACATCTATATATTTTTTTTGAAAAATAGATGTTATTAATTTCACATTAAAATATAAGAAATAATCTTTCATTACATGTGAAAAAATGGATCTAAAACTTACACAATATTGTTTTTAATTAAGTATTTTGAAAATTTTTAAAACAATTACATTTAACAATATTTTTATTGTATGAGAATATATATTTTTGTAAAAATATATATGTATCTAAATTAGAAGAATAATTATTTATATGACATAAAGTAATTTTTATTAAAATATGAATTTACTTTTTGTGTGTTGTTAGTGTAAGTAGTTTTATATTATCAACTAATAAATTTTTTTAGAAAGGTTAAAAATATATTAGAAGGGGAAAGGGTTAAATAGTGTGTATGTGATTTTCACAAGTATTTTTGCGACATTTTTGAAAACAAACTTTAGATAAAAAACAATTCATAAAACTTTGATGAGGATAAATGTGAGGAAGATGTAGCTAAATGAAAATGAAATAAAAAAAACACTAGTTTTATACTGATTCATTCAATCTTGAGTTACGTCTAATTCTCTTTCAACTCGAGAAGGGTTCTACTAACCACAAACAAGGTTATAATAAATATTCTTTCTATCACTTCTAGCTACAAGTATTCTTATATGTCACTTTTGACACCTAAATCTCAAATAATTTTTGCCGTCACTTTTAACTGCAACTTAATTTATCCCAAATTAAGCAAACACTTAGTATTCTTTTATCAATGAGACACTCTTGTTTTTCATAACCTTTACATGCTAAAGTTACAAGGATAACTCACCATTGCGAGGCTATACATATGAAATGCAACTTAGAGAAACTTAACGCTAAGGATACACAATTTTGGTACAAAGAAAATATTTTTGATTTGAAGGAGAGGTTGTCCAAAGAATAGTTTAGAGCAAGAGATATTCAAGATGTTCAAATATGCAACTTATGAAATCATTACAACTCAGTCTTTATATAGCCCTCATGTAAGTGATTCACTAGGAGATATATATCTTTGAATTTTTTTTTTGTTTTAGTGTTTAACTTAATGCATAAGAGCTTTGTTCACTTTTTTTTTTCCTTGATGTGGCAGTGTCATTAGAAGAGAGAGAAGGTACAATTGTCTTTTTTTTTTTTTTTTCTAAAACTCGTTGACACTACTTTTGAAGTTGTCTTTCTTTTCTATAAATTTCTACTTCAATACTTTCTTTACACAAGTTCTAGACTTAAGAATTACTTTTGGTAAAAGGTTCTACTTATCCTTCTTATGCTCTTGCTTTTTATTAAATACATAAAATTCAAATGGTAGGCCAAACACAAAAAATAATAGGAATAAACAAATGCACAAAATATAAATGCAGTAGATCTAGACATTTAAAACATAAAAGTTTCAACTTTTATGACTAAGTATATTAGATGAAAATTTTTAATGAATGTAAAAGTTAGTTTAAGTTTTCATTTTGTTGGACAACAAATATAATAGAGCGTTAGACACTAAGTTTTTACTTTTTCAAAAGAGATATAAACACTTGGTTTATATAAAACACGTTATATGCTATTCTTTTATGATATATTCTTTTAAGTGGAAAATAAAAACAAAAGAAAGAAGATGAAAATTATTTTTATGTAAATGAGAAATTAACTATATTTCTTAATTTATATGCTATTCTTTTAAGTTGACAAATAAAAATAAATAAAAAGAGTGTTTGTGTGAGAGAGAAATTAAATTAGGATTGTTTTAATATTTAAATGATAAGATTAATTATTTTCATTGCATGAAAATACAAAATTATGTAAAATTATATTAATATCTTTTTGAATAAGAAAAATTTAATAATATCTAAATCAATGATTAAATATTTGTATAATAAGGAATGAAAATTTTACGTGTATAGAAATATCTAGATCATAAATATAAAAGTTTACATAATAGATGAAATATAAAATTATTTATAAAGACATTATATCTAAATTATATAAGTATATGAATAATCTGCAAAGACACAATAAAAAAACGTGAAAATAAATGTTAAAATAAATATATGATCATATAAGAAAGGATATAATATAAAATAATTGTACACCAGACAATATTAATATAACATTAATTAAAATAATGATAAAAATTTGTAAAATAGTTTGGATACAAACAAAAATTATTAGAGATGTTAGTAAGAAGAATAAATTATAAGAGTTAATATTGTGAAAAGGAAGAAAAAATACACTGAAAAATTGTTAAAAAAATCCACGGTAAATAACATTTTTATCTCACTTAATGAGATAAAGTTTTTGTTGTTGTTATCGATAAATATGGAATAATTTTAAAGTATAAATATAAGAATTTTTCTAAAATTTTGATAATTGTATACCCAAGTAAATTTTATTCATCTTAAAAATTAGAAAGGGTTATTATTAATTTGAGCTACAATAAAATTGTTTTTTGCTACCTAAAATCCAAATGAAACCACTTATCGAAAGTTGAAACCCAGTTTGGTTGACATAAACAGCCGCATGCGTCAAACCAAACAAGCTACCTTATTGTAGGTGGCCTTGACGGGTTAATACTTTGACTGTCATTTTCACGTCATTAAAAAATTAACTACTTTTAAACTATCTTTAAAAAAAAAACTACTTTTAAGTTATTTATTTATGACAGGATTTTATGCAAATTTATATAAAAGTCATTTTAAAGTAAAATAAAAATAATAGAAAAATTAGTATGCATTTTTTTTTAAAAAATTGTAAATTAATATTATTTAATTATTTGATTAAATTTAAATTATTAATATCAATTATGAAAATAAAATTTATGATACCTTAGTGAAAAAAATGTATTTTTGCTTCGTATATTTTTAATTAAACTTGATCTTAATTCTTATATTTTAAATTGATAAATTTAGTCTTTTATTTTTAGAAACTTGAATTTATAATTTGTTTAAATTTAATATTTATTGAAATTTTTTTACCACCACTGGTGTTCATTACTAAAGAACACTTTTAAGTAGGGCGTGTGAGAAATCTAATTTCCAATTTTTTTTATTTACACTACAAGAAAAATGACTATTTTTAAGTTAAAAAGTCTTTGGTAAATTTATAAGATCATCAACAACACATCTTTCTATTATAATAAGGGCATCAATAATTATTTCAGATAGATAAAGAAAAAATTCCATTACCTGCTGCTGCCTTACCATTGATAATTAGCGACTAACATCATCTTTATTCATTGAGACTATATTGTCAGTATATAATCCAAGTATAGACAACTGAAGCTCTCTCTAATTACCCATAACTAGGTAGTAGATTATTAGCTCTGACTTTTGAAATGAAAGTTGTTAATAATAAACACATATCATTGGAAAACATTTGTATTTTGTATGAAATATTATTTTTCAAATTTTTATTATAATAATAATTATTTTAATTATAATAAATATCCTAATTACTTTCTACTTTATTAATTGTTAAATGTTAATTATTTATCAATATTATTCTAAAAAACAAACCAAATAAAATAAAAAAGAAAAAACAAATCAATTATATGTATTAATCCAAAAGTGAGTAATAATAAAAATAAATCATAAAATAAACATAACATAATCTAAAAGACAATAGTAACTAATGCAATTAGACATAGACTAGTCATCAACTAGTGCTATTAGACATAAACTAGTCATCAATCAGATCATACACACATATAGGTGATAAGTGTCACTATTTAATACATTTATGTGAGAAAATTTGTGTCTTTTGGGCTTTACTGTTGTGGAAATTAGCAATTACTTTCTAATTTGAGACTATTTTTTATTAAAATACATGTTTTGAGTCTGGAAACAAAGTGAGATATTTAATCTCAAATTTTATTTGAATTTTAGGGAGTTGAGGAGAAAGAAGAAATTAAAAAAATATCTAGCTCAAGCGAAAAGTCACTTAAGTCCAAACGAAA
Source organism: Pachyrhizus erosus (assembly GCA_026544285.1). Taxonomy (NCBI): domain Eukaryota; kingdom Viridiplantae; phylum Streptophyta; class Magnoliopsida; order Fabales; family Fabaceae; genus Pachyrhizus; species Pachyrhizus erosus. The sequence continues at coordinate 402 of JAMLFT010007484.1, read as the reverse complement.
AAGCAAAGTTAAAAAAGGAGAGAGGGAAAGAAAATTAGGTATCTTGGAGAGAAGAAAACCTATCTTGCAGCAGAGACGGCTACCGGCTAACTTCTTCCTTGAGGGATTGAATGTAATTTATTCGAAGTCAATTGTATTTTGATGATGGTTATATAATAATTCTCTTTCTTTACTTGTTGTTGTTATTTCCGTTTTACTCTTATTGTTGACTTCTGTCTAATCAATATATCCCTTATTTTTATTCTTATACACGACTAGAAAGTATATGTAAGAATTAGATCTGAATGAAAATACTTGATATATTGTAATGTTAGGAATAGATTTTAACGTATCAATTACCTAAGAGCATTCGAATTTAAAGCTGGTTAATTTTCTGGACAACTAAGGGATTAGTGTTTAGCA
>JAMLFT010007483.1:0-14746 GCA_026544285.1 Pachyrhizus erosus | reverse complement strand
ATAAATTTTTAGAATTTTCTGAGGTCATTTGAGGCCTGAATTAATCAAAACAGTTTTAAAAGAAAATTCAAAAAGGGGGGGGCATTTTGGTCATTTGGTCATCTTCAACTCTGAACAGGGATTTTGAACTAGAAATTCAAATTTGGGATTTTCCATTTTAGACCGATTTAGGCTTAACTCTTTTTACATAATCATTCCTTGGATTAAGGCGAACCTAACCTAAGTTTTAATTTGAACTCAAAGTCGCTTTACTGGCCAATTAAAGAAGATTTTTCTTTCATTCAAAAATGGTTTATCTTCGATTTTAACAATTCAGGGAGTTTTAGAGTTTGTAACTAAGCAGAAATGAAATATACATAATATAAAAGAGTCCTGTAATTTAAATTAGAAGAAAAGAAGACTTCTCCTACCTTGACTTAAAGCTCAGATTTTCTTTTAATGGAGGTTCGGGTTCTTCGTGTTTCTAGGCTTCTTTCTTTGAGTTCTTCCTCCTAAAATGTTTCTGAACACTATGCGAAGCTAATGAGATTAATTGGAAGGGATTTGGTGGCTCAAAGAGTGAATTCGAATGGAAAATTTTCTCTGCATTTTTAAGCTTCTGGTTATGGCTATTTATAGCCTCCTGTCATCGCCTATGGTGGTTATTTTATTCGTTTTAGGCCTAGGATAAGTTTGATGAGTCACAACGGTTGTAGGCTGAGTTGGGGCGGCGGTTAGCATAATTTTTCGAAACTCATCCATGGCGTTTTGCAAAAGGTTGAATAAGATGACTCAGGAAGGAAGTGATAAGATGATTTTAATTCGAATAACTATCAGCGATGGGCCTAGCAGTCTATTGGCAAAATGACATTCTCCTAACTCAAAACGCGCTAAAGGGGCACGAGTTCGAATCCCAGCCATCCCCCTTTCGCGTTTTCATTTTTATTTTAATTTTCCCACGTGTCCATGCCTTTTATTTTTAATACGCACTTAGATTGCTACCCACGTGGGTAGCTCAGTTGGCGCTCGTGCGTGTTTCTTTCTCCATTTTGCATCATGCAATTCATTCAATTATCAATCAATTTAGGGTTGGAGGCTAACCCTTTTACTTGTGACTACAATTATACTCACGAGCAAAATAATTATTCCTTTTATCTTCAAAAAGATGAAATGTAGCACGTAGGTGAAAATGGCTTTATGATAATCTTCTTGGTCTTTTTACTACAACTGTAATGACATTCTTTACAAAGGTTTTTGGCGAGTTTAAAAGACATGCATTCGAAAACAAAGAAGTGGAAAAAGGAATTAGAATTAGGTTTAAGTTTTAAAACATATAAGATAACTTATGACTTATTGGATTGTAGACACTAAAACTCATTTGGAATACTTAATAAAGAACATCTAGTCTTTTCAATAAAAGTTCAAAACAACAACTTAGAAACTCCCTTTAGTTTTATTTAAATTATGTAGTTATAAGGCCTATTTCATTACTCATATTTTCCTAACCAAAACATTTATTTATTAAGATAATTATATAAAAAATAATTCACTTTTAATACATATAATATAATAAAATTAAGATTTGAGATGTTCCAACTTTATCCTTAAAAAAAATATCCTCAAAATTTATTTGATGTTAACAACTTTGAATAGAACCCCCTTCATCTAATCCTCTAACTCTATGTCAAATTATTTTTTTGTCAACTTCTAGATTTAAATAACCTTTTAGTTCTTATAAAATAGAGTGTTTTTTTTATCTTTTAAAAATTTATATCTTAATTTCCATTTTTAATAACAATGTTAATTAATGATGTAACAATAATATTAATAATTCATTAACTTGTCATGTCATAAAAAAATCTTACAAAATAATCACATGTAACTTTTTTTGTATGAATTATGTTTTTTAAATCTTTTATTAAAATCTCATATTGATGACTAAAAACATAATTTATAAAATAAAATTATATATAATTATTATATTAAATAAGTTTTTGATAATATGAAAAATTAATAATTTGTCAACGTAACTTTGTTATATTATCATTTCATACTGATATTGATAAAAAAGAATTAAAATAAAAGAAATTTTTGAATAAAATTAAAAATTCTCTATTAGGATGAACATGTGTTTTAAACCCAATTTTTATATATCCTTTGTTTTACAATTGAATCTGTTCACTAACACCAAAACTCCGTTGAAACTTCTATAAAGCAGTTTGAGAAAATTTATCAAGTTAGTGAAAGAAATCTTTACTCGCATTTGCATAATGTACCAAAATTAGATTATAAAGCTATAATTATACAAAAAATCACATATCACGCAAAACAAATAATGCCGTCCATCCTGTTTATAGGAATATTAAAAATTGAAAGAAAAAAAAAAAACAAAGGAAAAACAGCGGTGATAACGATGAAATTTCTATGTAAACAAAACTGAACTTCCTTTACTACTTAACCCAAACAAATGACAATCCACAGCTATTTCATTTCCTCTTTTCTTCCCAATGGCCGGCCACTTTCATTGTTTTAACCGCAGGGTCCAATTCTTCATTAAGAAAGCAACCCTTGTCATTGACCCTTTCTTACTTTGGAACCCAAAAGATAAAATTAACCAAAAAAATTCACAAGAAGAACAAAACGTCGCTTTCATTCCCCTCACCTCTCTCTCAATTGCACTAAACTAATCCTTTCATAATTTCCATTTTATTAAATATAATAACACCCCGAAAAAGAAAAGAAAAAACAGGAGTCAGTCACGGACAGTGAGACCCTATATCCTCAATTAAAAAAAGAAAAAAAAAAACACAAAAACAAAGGAATTGTTTATTAACAAGGCCAAAGGGTGAGAATTATTACTACCCGCATGCATTTATTTATTCTTTAATAAATAATTATTATGAAATAACGAGCACCCACCAATGGGTAATGCCCGTGTTGTATTGTAGTATTGTACAGTTCACACAGCACAAAAGTAACACACGCATGAATGAACTGCAAAAGTGAAAAGCTCAAATAATAAAATGGACAAAACAAAAGCATGGTATGTGTTTTTGCCATGTTTCCTGAAATTGTAGTGAAAGGCACCAGGACCTGCTGGTGGATCAGGCACGACCAGGGTTCGATCTGCGTCTTGCTCTGCTAAACCACCAACCACCTCTCATAACCCCAAAAAAGAAAAGTAATTAAAAATATATAATTAGGAAAAAAAAAAAAAAAGAAAGAGGGGAAGATCTGAAAGCTTTGCTGTACCCACTTATAACACTGAAAAATGCAAGGTATCATTCAACATCCTTCCTTCTTCTTCTTTTTTCTTTTTCTTCTACCTTTTGTTTTCGGAACCCTAAATTCTCTCTCCTTTGACGCAAATTCACTTGCTCTTTGATGAGATTGACTCGCTCACTTCGCATTATTTTCTGTTGCTTGTTTGTTATATTCTCTCTTTGTTTAATTATGTTTTTTTTTTTCTTTTTTTGTGGACTTGTTTGAATTGTGCTTGTGGTTGCATTATGTGAGTTAAGTTCTTCGATTAGAAACTTTTGTGGGCGTGGGGAGTTTTTAATTTGAGAAATTGATGATGCAATTCAACTCAGCGAAGGAAGTTTAGGAATTTGGGAGTGGGGGTGGGTTGCGGTTGTGCTTCTACATGAGAATTTTGGGTAACCTTTTTGAATTTGGTCCTATTTATGTTTGTTTCGTTTTTACTTCAAATTGTGGTTCTGTTTTTGAAGTGTGGCCTTGTTGACGAAGCTCCGTGCATCCTTTCAGTTTAAATTAAATGGACTTTTGTTTTGGGTGTTTGTGTTATTTTGCTTAAGTGTAGCATTGGTCACACTGTATTGTTCTTCTCAAAGACTTAAACTTAGACCCTGTTTAGGTAAGTTTCGCTAGAATCACTTGTAGGAGAAAAAAAAAAGAAAGAAGGGAAAATGAAATAAGCTTCTTATAAACTAAAATTAACGCATACGTTAAACTTAGCGTTGTGATCCCAAAATTTTAGCTTCTTCAAAAAGCTTATTTTAATTTATACATAAACTAATTTTAGCTTGTTGGAGAAGTTTATTTAATTTTTTTCTTCTCCTATACACTTATGGGAAAACTTATCCAAATACGGTCTTAGTGGATATGGTTTATTAGCTCTTCATGCATGATATGAATGGTCACATCTTGAAAGCCTTGTGGACTTCAAGCTTATATTGATGCATTAGGCTTTTGGGATTGACCAAACTGTGCTCGTGGACAGTCCAACTTAAAACTTCAATCTTTTTTTTTATTTCTGTGTATAGGGTTTGAGTTGTTCAGTGATACAATAAAGCAAGACATTTGTTTTCTTCCTTTTTCTCCGCTTTTAAGACATCTGGTTGGTATACAACTTGAATTTTTCTGATCAATGGCTTTTTTCCATAACAAGCATCTAACAGTAATAGATTGTGAGATCTGTGCATGATTGCTGTATATAAAATGCTTGTTTATTAGTTATTACTAGTTGTCTTGAATTTAATGATTGACATGACTTGGTACCTGAAGTTTCTATGTTTTTATGCATGTGCCTGCTATTGATGTTCTTGTGTGAGAGAGAAGTGGCAGTGAAATAGATAAAAGGAGTAATTTGATTTTCTTGACACTGAAGGATTAGGAAAACAGAGCACTAAACTGGTTAATGCAGTGAATTTTGCAGTATTATGAAAGCATGTGAGTCAATTTTCATGTCCCAATCCTCAGGAGCTGTGCTTGAGCGATGTGAAAATTTTGATGGTGAGGAGGATCATATGTATATATATTGAGAATTCTTGTTCATTGTGAGAAAGAACTATAAGTCTAGACCATAAATAGATAGTCACAATTAAAAGTTAGTTTGTGGTCACATGACCACTTAAAAAAGTCAATGAGTATTTTTTTAAATTTTGACCATTCATATATGATTATATGGTTTAGATTTATAAGGCAACAATATCACCCTTGCTTATCCTATATTATAAATGGTATTTGGGATGGTAGCCTTTTGTTCTTAATGGGGTGATAGAATGCTATTTTTACTTTTTGAAATAATTGTTTTAGTAAAGGAGATCTTCAACAATTACCCCATTTTTACACTAGTGGCTTAAGCATTAGTAAATGTTGGGCTCCATCAACTGTCTGCACAACATGTTTATTAGTGATTTTCTAAGCTTTGAACTGTAAGCAAGGTTGAAGAATAATTCTTGTGAGCACCCTTTCCTGTTACTATAAGAAGAAAACATGTGTACTTTAGGACCAACTAATTCCAGCCTTTTTTATTCTTGGATCCATTAGTGAAAAGGACAATGTAGAATATGTTTGCGCTGCTTGTGGGTGCTAGAGTGCAGGTGTCTAGCTTTATGAAATTTGACTTCTTTAAGCTGGAAAAAATGACAGTTTCTGCAAGACTGGGTCCTGACTTTATCATGATCTGGCACTTGCGCTTGTAATCCATGCGAAGCAGTGAGAACTCTTGAAAATATAGAAGCAGAAATATAGTCCTTTAATGTGTACACTGTACCACATTTGGAGGATCCACTTTTGATGAGGTAGAAACTGCAGATAACTAAATTAGTAATGCTAGGACCTTGATTTTGGATACATTAGTTGAACTGAAAATAAAGGCTATGATTTTTTTTTTTTTATTATTGTGCAATTTAGGTAAATGTATTTCAGCTGGAACAGTGGAATCACATCATAGTTTAACTTCTGATTTAAAGGAAATTCACATAATAAAACGGGTATTATTTGTCAAGCTGACCTGTCAAAAACGTAAGTGTTGTTATTTTAAACCATACCCCTCCTGAAAAAAACCCCACCTTATTTTTTAGAGGGATTCTCAGCTATTAAAATAGAATCTTCTAGAAGGAGCCCCTCAAGGAAGGATGTGTCATTTTTTTTGTTTTGATCTGACTTCAATAAATGATATAATAGGTGTTTGAATGTGTGTTGATAGAATTGATTTTAGATCAACGTGATCTTATAAAATTGATTATGGTTAAAATTGATTTTGAAGTATTGAGATTTTTGTTTGGATAACAGATATTTAAAAAGTGATTTCACCATGGTTCCACCACCAAACCAAACATGTACATAGTGGTTATGGGCTTCCACATCTAGTTATAAGTGAATATGCCATATTTTTCATTTTTCTATATTTAATTTCTACTGTCAGTTTATCTATTACTTTTTTTTTTCTGAATTTTTAGATCATGTGAGAATTATTGCTATCCTTTCAACTTAAACTAATGAATGCCTGAGTTTACTATCCTCATATAAAAATGAACAATTATGATAGTAATATTAACGAACTTGATACTTGTTTCCAGGTGGATCCCCAGACCAGGAATCAGTAGGGTCTGGGACAAAGAGGTCCAGTGTATCATCTGGGGGTAGGCCTCGAAATCAGAAAGAGTTCTTCTATAAATTTGTTGAAAGTGACAGCTTGACTGCAAAACTTGTAGATTGGTTTGAATCTGTAACACAAAAATGTGACTTGAAACAGCAGGCATTTGATGTTCCATTTGAGTTGATTGAACTTCAAAAATTTGATTATGCATTGGAAGGGATTTCATTTCAGCAGCTGACACGCATGCCCAATGCTGTTCATGCTTCTACATCTGATGCTGTAGAAGCAACAGCTTATCTTGCGATTGAAGATTTTCTACATGCCAGTATAAAAGGCTTGTGGGAGGCATTTTGGAGTCAAGATGAACCCATGCCTTTTTCTGTAGCTTGTCTGTATAATGCCAACATGAAGTTTTATCAGGCTGAAAAGGCTATTGCAAATGGAAGGCTTGGAGGTCTTTGTGGCACTGGTATATTGCTAAATAATTCTAGACATCCTCATGGAAAATGGGATCATGTCCTTGAATTGGCACTTCTTGGGCCTGATATTGGAGGCCATGCTGTTGGCAGCGACCGCCAGCCTTCTCCGTCAGTTCTAGGTGAAGCTCTATTTTATGCTCTTCGAATGCTATTGGCAAGGAGTTTAAGCAGACTGAGTTTCTTTCCAGATCCAAGCACAGTGTTTGTTCTTCTAGTTGATTCTCAATATGGGGGAGTTGTAAAGGTTGAAGGAGATGTAAATAAGCTCAATTTTGATGTGAATAATGTTTATGAATGTGCTGCTGAGTGGGTAAAAAATCATTCTAGAATTTCTGTTTCTCCAATTGATAGGATTTGGAACAAACTTGGAAATGCAAACTGGGGAGATATCGGTGCTCTGCAGGTACTATTTGCAACCTTCCACTGTATTATGCAATATGCCGGAACACCCAAGCACTCTGTAGAGGATTTAGCTGCTGACCATAGTTCACGCCTCCAAACAAGAAGAGTTGAGAGGCACTTAGGAGATACAGGCGTAAATGGAAGTGGCCTATTTCGATACCAGCAACGTAGTGTTTCTCCTGAAATTGTTGAAGTTCAGGATGATTCTGTCAAAGTTGATTCCAAAGAGTCAATGATAACAGAAGGAACCATATTATGGCTGGAGGATTCAGATTGGCAAAAGGGTTATCAGATAAAAGAGATAATCAACACTAGTGAATTGACGTACTTCATTGCATCCCATGTTGAAGACCCAGGAAAAAATCTGTTCCTTTATATGGGCTCTCATCCCTCCCAGCTGGAACCAGCATGGGAAGATATGAATCTATGGTATCAAGTTCAGAGGCAGACCAAAGTATTGACAATAATGAAGCAGAAAGGTCTATCAAGCAAATATCTGCCTCAACTGAATGCCTCTGGGAGGATCGTACACCCAGGACATTGTCGCCAGCCCAGCTCTGGTGGAAATTGTGACCACCCTTGGTGTGGGACCCCTATTCTTGTGACCAGTCCAGTTGGTGAAACAGTAGCTGAAATGGTACGCACAGGTCAATTTGGTTCAGATGAAGCTATCAGATGTTGCCATGATTGCTTATCAGCACTTTCAACTGTTGCTTCTGCTGGAATTCGGCACGGAGACCTCAGACCAGAGAATGTGATCTGTGTAAAGTCTGGCATGAGGCACCCTTATTTTGTTCTAATTGGATGGGGCCATGCCATTCTTGAAGATAGAGATCGCCCTGCTATGAATCTTCATTTCTCATCTACTTACGCACTTCAGGAAGGAAAGCTATGCTCCGCTTCAGATGCAGAAAGCTTAGTTTATATGCTTTATTATTCATGTGGTGGAGTTTTTCCTGATCTGGATTCAGTAGAGGGAGCATTACAGTGGAGAGAGACATCTTGGTCAAGGAGATTAATTCAGCAGAAGCTTGGTGATATCTCCACTGTGCTGAAAGCTTTTGCTGATTATGTTGACAGTCTCTGTGGGACACCATACCCCATGGACTATGACATATGGCTGAGAAGGTTGAGGCGAAATATTCATGAAGATGATCATGGAAAGGAAATCGATGCAACAGGCTAGGCTTTCAAACTGGGACCAATTTCAGAAATGCAAACTCTTCATCTTGACGTGTTTCTCATCGCAATGCTTGGACTTTTGGGTGGTAAATAAAGCATGGAAGTCAATGGTTTAATCTCTGATGTTCATGCATTTGTATTCCTTGAGCGATTGGTTTGGGGAATGGTTAGTGCATTCCATGAAACGAGCATATCATGATTGCTCATGTTGCTATAGATTGGGCTGCTCTATCTTCCATAAATCTTGAGACTTGATTGGTGGCATCTTTGGGCATATGAAGAATAGTCATTCCTTCATTTTGAGTTGCCAAAACATGACTTTAACAGCTTTCTTTCCTTTTCATTTTTCTGGTGATGAGTTTCTAATCGAAGTAATCAAAGCTGTATTGATGACATCATTCGTTTGTAAAGATAAAAAGGTCCTTTTACAATGCATGGTGTTTGCGCAGTTGTTTGGTTCCTGACTATTCTGAATGGTACAAACTACACATGACATATAGTCCTATTCTGTAAATGTGTTGTTTTTCTTGTGTTCCTTTTTCACTTTTGCAATTGACTGTCTCGAATTTGTTCCCACGTCCCATATATGTGCTTTAAGCCTTCAAACTCAATGTGGGAGAGGGATGCTGAAATTGTTTTTATCACCATTTTTCATGGAGTAGTTGGCCATTTGATGTGGGATAAACTGAGAACATCATCTTACAACCTTGGAGGAAGAAACATCTGCGATATAGTAGATATGCTACCGACCTACCGTTACATCCATCTTAATTCTGTGCTAGTGTGAAATTCCTTGATGGCAGTTGAAGTTTCATGCCTCAGGTCTGATAGGTGCAATTGCAATGTTGGGGCAGGATTGTTTTCTACTTTGTGGAAAGTTATCTGACCAAAATTAAAAGGAAATCTCTCAGTAACACCATTCAAACTAACTGTTTGTTTGCTTACATACCAACCAATAGTGCTTTTATACTTTTCTACTTCTCTTCGTGCATGTATAATGCATCATCGGGGTTTGACTTTGAATAAAATAAAAATCACTAATGTTATTTAAAATCACAAAACCATTAGCATTTCATGTGATGATCGTGCGCATTCCATAATTTTCATCTGGTTTAATTTAAAACTAAAATAAAATTTAAAACATTTTATTTTTGTCTCCATAGTTAGTAATTTTTTTTAACTTTTAGTTTTTACTATCTAAAATTGTATAATAATTTATAGTCAAATTCTTTAAAATTGTTATAAAATTAAAAATGACAGAAAAAAATTATAAAAAAGATTTAGATAACTTGAGTTTTGTAACAATTTTAAAGTATCTACACGTAGCAACAATTTTAAATAATAAAAATTAAAATAATTAAAAAATTATAATTATAGAGATCAAAATAAAATAGTTTAAATTATAAGTATTAAAATAATTTTTTTGTAATTATATGAACTAAAATGAAATATTTTAAATTATAAGTACTAAAATAAAAAATTGTTATAACAATCAAAAAGTTAATTAAACCTTTTTATTAATAACTTCGACTAACACTATGTAACTTGAAAGTTATATATTTTAGAAACTAAATGAAAAATAATACTTTATTAGGGAGTAGAGTAAAGAGTCAGTCACAACTATAAGATTTGGAAATCTATGACTGAGGCATTTGCATTCTAAATGAAGAGTCACCTATGCATTATATTCATCTATCTGTATTTGTAGTTTATGCACTACCTACTGCCTTACTGCTTTTGAAGAATGACTAAAGGAAATTTATTTGGGTTGAAGACGATTTTCAAAGAGTGAAATAAAAGAAAATTAATAAAACAGAGAGTAAAAAAAGACTTGGTTTCAAATGGCTTTTGCTTTCCATTACCAAAAAAATGGTCAGCTTTCTCAGTATGCCACTGCGTTTTTAATTGATGAATTTTAGTATTTCTTTTGACTGGGCATTATAAAAGAGTGATATTCGTAAATTAAATATGTACATCCACATCTGTTCATTCATTAATGTGGTTAAGTTTATTTTATAAGTGGTTAATTTTTTTAAAAAAATTAATAAGTTTTTTATACAATTAATTATTTATAAAATAAAATTAATTATTATTAAACATTTCAATAATTTTATAATATTATTAATTATATATTAATAATTATTACAACTATATTTATTTATTTTTAACTAATTATAAAATAAAATTAACATGTAATAATTGATAATTTTATAATATTTTTAACTACTTGTGAAAAAATTAATCATACATGTATAATTAATTACATATAGTAATTTTAAATTTCATGATGACATTAATGACTTATAAAATAAAATTAATTATATATACACTTATTTTTTTTAAGAGATACATACACGTAATAGGCGTGCCCATAACAATAGATTATGAAAATTTTAACTATAATCACTATTAACCAGTTATATAATAACTGGTTAATTAAAAATAATTATAAAAATTAACCACATATAAATTGTTATAAATAACCAAATTATAACACAAAAATTAGTTAAATAATTGTTTGTTTAACCAATTATATATGTAAACCGGGTTATAACTAAAATTAATTATACAACTTGTTATATATCTTAAACTAATAATTGATTTTAATGTTTAAAAAATAATTTTAATCTTTAAAATTAATTTTAATTAAACATAATGCAATTATTAATATATAAAATTAGTTATAAGAATATAATAAATATAAAAAAAATATTTTTTATTTTTAAAATTGATTATATATCCCTAATCAGTTATGACTATATATCTAATTATATAACTGATTTTCATAATTAATTATGATTTGGTTATAATAATTGCTTGATATATTGATTATTAAATAGTTAAGGTTAAGTTATTCAAATAACTTAATTATAAACAGTTTAAATATGATGGTCAATATCTTATGACATTAATATTAGTTATAAGTTAAAATTAATCATATTACATAAATTATTAATCACATATGATAATCCATAATTTTAAAATACTAATAATCATATATTAATAATTATATATAATCATATTTATTTAATTATAAATATTTATGAAATAAAATTAACTATATTTATATACATAATTAACTGTCTATCCATGTAAATGTCAAGTGTACATTCTCGGACGTACGTTTATCATTTTTTATTATAAAATATAAAAATTAGACTACAATTGACTCTCAACGGAAAGGAATCTCTTGATTTCTCTTCGGGAGTTGTTTATTTACTGAAAAAGAGTGAAAAAATTATTTAGTGAAAAGAGAGAAAAATATAGGAATAGTTTGGCATCTTTCTTCTTTTTTTTTTTTTTTTATTGCACAATACAATAACTTGAGAGATCCATGGCCATGGTTCTCCTATTTACCTCAATCTTCTTCTATCCTAGGTTTCTCTTTCATGTCCCAAACAAATTATTTAGTTTGTGCTCTGTTCAAATATTTAGCCTACGTAAGTCACTATTTTCCAAACTAATTAGTAAAATACCACCTTTAGGAATACCAACAAAATTTATTAGTATTTAAGTAATATTATATTTTATTATAAAGAATAAATATATTGAATGTTTTAGAAAATTAAAACATACTCAATACTTATCATATAAGAAACATAGAAAGTTTAATAGGAGGATATAGTGAAAAAAATTATTTTTTTTCTTAGTATTTACTAGTGCCCAAAGTCTTTTATCAACAATCTTGACAGGAAAATAGCCAACACTAGTATCCATATAAGAAAATAGAGCCAATTATGCTAATGCGCTCTATCCCAATTATTCATTTCACTTTTAACTTAGTTAATTTATTCCATCAAAGCATTCCGTTTAACTACCTTTAATTGTAATTTTAACTAAAAATGAGTATCAAATTTTGAAGTTAGGATATCGAGTACTTTATCGTGACAATTAATTTTATTCAGTTAATTTTTAGATATTTTTTAATTAACTAATTAGATTACTGTTTCAAGTGATGAAGATAAGGACAAATAAGTTTGATTGAATAGAAAGTAAAATAACAAAAATAAAAAAATAGAAGTGAGGAAAAAATCTTTAACCTTGGCTAGAAAAATGTTGTCATTGTTGAAGAAAAAGTCACGTAGTTAGTGGTCAAGTTGTATACCCATTTTTGAGAAGTAATCTTCCTATACACCCTAAAACATATTCGTTGTTGTTTCATACCCGTACAAGATTACAAATTGGAGTATCCTTGTTTTATAGGTTTTCTTGCTTTTAGTTTTCATGAAATTAGCTTAATGTCTAAAATGTTTATGGACATGTGTGGAGAAAACAATAATGTTGTATGAACCAATTTTTTCGTGCCAAACAAAATTTTTTCCTACGTTAATAGTTAATAGAGTAAATTATATAAATATTTTTTAAGATTTTATGAAATTACACAAATACCTCCTATTTTTTTAACCATTATAATTATCTCCTTATAAAGAGTGTAAGTGTAATACATTAAGGAGCGTTAGTGTAATGTTTATAAACATTAAGGAAGTGTTAGTATAACATATAAGAGATTTTCAATATATATTTTTAAAAAATTAAAGGAAGTTAGTGTAGGAATCAAAACAATAGTAGATGTTTGTATAATTTGATAAAATCTAAGAGGTTGTTTGTGTAATTTACTCTAATTAACCCTATTGCTCTTATATGGTGATTATGACCTAAATGTGAAAGGGTGAGAAACAATATGATGCTAAAATTAGAAAGAATGAATAACAGTATAAGTAAACAATACTTAACTAATGAGAGTGTTTCATCCCTCTCTTGACATTTTAAATGTAACAACCTAAATTCTATACTAATATAAACATACATATAAGCTTATCTTTATTATTTAGACAAAGGTTTATATAAGCATTTCATTATTATTACAAAGAAGAAAATTTTAAACTTTGTTTCTCGGATCTTCTGAAGGGTCCTCTTCCTCGGAGGAGTCAACTTTGGGAACAGATCTGACCATTCTATTTCTATTGCAGTTTGAGGAAGAGTTGCTTGTTCGTCTCCTCTTGGGATGAGAGGGAAAACTAGGGGGCAATTCGGAGACTTGTGGAGGTTCCACTTGAGTCAGTACAATGGGTAGGAATATCTATCCATATGAAGTGGGGGCAAATGGAGCTGCATGAAAGAAAGTGAAACAGACATATCCAGTGTAGGTATCCAATTGATATAATGAATTTCTCGTCCATCGTCCACACAAGGGGGTTATAGACATTTGAATTTTCAATTCTTAAGTAATCATGCAATATTGGCGTACCTGAAATTGTTTATCCTCAATCTCACTGTATTGAGTCTTATTTAATAATTTACTAACATTTTGGGGATTCCTTGTTGCCTCTTTACTACTAATACCTGAGGACTTATGCTAAATGTAATATTAAGTCCATGAGTTACAATTATTTTAGGTGACAGTTAGGAGTATATATCTCAAGCTGGTACAAGACTTAGATACTATCTACTGACTTTGGTAATGCTCTGCTTTGTCGGGATTATCAAACTGGCTCTATGATTCCTTAATTTAGGTAGATCACAAACTTGGTGCCTAGACACCCCTAAGGACTTATGCAACTTGCATACATTTCTCAAGTACTTTCTGTAGTAAACCTATTGCATTTCCCCTTTCTTTAGTCTCACTCGCATTTTATTTATCTACCTTTACTTCTGTCAATCAAGTCTCCTAGGTACCAGATCCTTAGAATCTTCTAATTTGAAGATTCTTGCCTATTTCTTCTGATTTGACCATTGCCTTGGTCTGTTTTTAGTCTGAAGAGGGATCTCTTTGTTTACGGAGAGTTATTGATCATTTCACTTTATAAGCTGAGATTGTAAAAATTTCCTTTTCTTTTATATTTTGTGGTGTCCTACTAATTTGCTCACTCAGTAGAGTGTTTACTTATCATTCATTCTACAATCAAATTACTTATTGGAGTTTTATGTCAAAAATTTGTATTTTACCTATTAGTCTTAAATTGTTATTCAATTATTTTTGAATTAAATATCTCTTAAGAAATCTTATTTTTCAGGTCAAATTCTCAATTATTATAGCTATATAGCTTTTAAGATTCTTCCCTAAGCTTTTTGTTAGAGATATAGGAAGAAACTATTACTTAATGAAGAAATTTAGATATAAGGATATTTTGGTCTTTTTCTCACAAAATTTTCTTAGAACTTTCTTGTATTCTTTTTACTTTGATAATTTTAGTATTTCATTTGTAGTTATAATTGCAGAAGTTTCTATGTTAATTTGGTCTTTATAAAACAAAAAATCTTATTTGTTTCTTTATAGGGGTATTTTAGTCAAATTTTCAAAAAGTATTATTTTAAAC
The DNA here is from genome assembly GCA_026544285.1 of Pachyrhizus erosus. Lineage (NCBI taxonomy): Eukaryota > Viridiplantae > Streptophyta > Magnoliopsida > Fabales > Fabaceae > Pachyrhizus > Pachyrhizus erosus. The sequence continues at coordinate 41 of JAMLFT010007483.1, read as the reverse complement.
TTTGATTTTCTGGATTTTACCCTTAAAATCCTAGGATAAAA
>JAMLFT010007482.1:0-14748 GCA_026544285.1 Pachyrhizus erosus | reverse complement strand
TATTTATACATACACATGAATATAAATATATAAATAATAATTTTAATATTTAATTATTATTAACGTATTCTCAAGTTGGGTCAACAAGTTAATGATTTCATAAATCAAAGTCTGTGACCCAACCTATGCATCAACGGGTTTGAATGGATTGGACTGAATTTGACCCAAACACATAAAAAATTCAATCCAAACTATTTTGATTAATTTTGTTTAATTTAAATTCACGAGTGATTCGTATCCGTGAGCAAATTGTGGAACTAAATGTCTCTATTTTTTAATTAGAGAACAAAAATTACGGATTGAAAAAAATAAGGGGACAAAAGTTGTATTTTAGCCAATAAATGATGTTTCTAATCCTAATTAATATAGAAAAATTACTTATTTGGTCTCTATAATTGTACAAAATTTACCTTTTAGTTTTTATATTTAAAAATCGTCTTTTTTATTTGTGCAAATACTTTGGGTTCTATTTTGGTCCCTACCTTTAAAATTTTTTTAATATTGTTAATAGATGTTGATATGACACTAATGTGTGTTATCAGTTTCATTTTTTTTTTCTTATACTTGCACTTCTTTTACATTTTTTTATCTTTATAATTGTACCAAACTTTACCTTTTTGGGTATATACTTAAAAACCACAATTTTTAGTCTTTTTGCATGCATTTTTCATTCTATTTTGATTCTAATTGTTAAAAAATCTTAATGTTGTTAACATTGAATGATGTGGTAGTGACATAACATTGAAGTGTGTTGTATCATAAAATTAGTCATTTCCTTTATGAACAACTTTTGTATGTTTTAGTCCTTATCAACACATTTCCTCTTTGTTCTTTCCCCTCCTTTTTTCTTCCCTTATTTGTTTTTTCTTTTTCTTTTTGCTAATTAGCACCTTTTTACTCTTCTTTTATTTTGTAGGTTGTGTTTTTTTAAAATTTTCTTACACCATAATTCTCATTAACTTAAAATAAAAAAAATTTTGAGGCTGTAAAGTTTAAATAAATTTCTTCGATAAAACAAGATAGTTTGTGAGTAGTGATTTGTGTCAACACTTTTTATAATGTTAAAGACTTGATACATTATTTTAATCATATTGTATAAAACACTTAAAAACATAAAAATTTCCTTTTATAATTTTTTGTAGATCTCATAATGTTTCTTCCATGCATTGCTGCCAAAAAATTATCTTTAGCAACAACAGAAAGCCAAACTATTTTTGTTTTCAAGTTTTTAGTAGTTAACAATTGTTAAAAAGATTTGGACGATTTTACACTGTCAAAAATTGAGTTTGTGGCTGTGTTAGAAAACCTATAATAAATAGAATTACATCACATGAATATCCAAACATTTGAAATGATGTAACAACTCTTTACCTCTACAAGTAGTACCAAAACAAATCACCACTCCTATATTACCTTGTCTTATTTAAGAAACGCTTGTAAACTTTGCAATCTCAAAAATCTTTTAATTAAGGTTAATGAAAAATAGTTCACGTAAGAATTTTTTTAAAAAAAAAATCTTGCAAAATAAAAAAAGAAAGGAGTATGGATGAGAAAAATAAATAAATAAGAAAAAGGATCGGAAGAAATGGGAGAAAAGGCGGTGCGCGGTGCTTTTCCATGCGCTTGCTTTACTTGATATTTGAATGTGCTTTTGGAATCATTTGAAATCAACAGTGTTTGACTTTTCATGAAGATTTATGCAGGGACAGGCTGGTTCATTTTAAAGTGAAATCAAATTCATTTTAAATTCTTAAATATATACAATATTTATTATTTGAATTATTTTTAATTATGAATTTTATTAAAATGCATATTTTTATTAAAAATAAAAAAATACCTTCTTAACGATAAATAAGCAATAACATAAATTCCAATAGTATTTGTTAGTTTGAGTTTTGACTCACTATTGGCGTGTCGGTGATACTCAAGAGATATCTAGCTTTAAACTTTTCTTTTTAACTGTATCTATCTTTAAAATGTTCTTTTTTAACAGTATCTAGCTTTAAACTCTAACACAAATAAATTGCATAAAAAAGAATACTAATAAAAAACATATGACAGTAGTGGGGCTCAAAATTTATCACTTTAAATAAATTTCAATATTTCTCTGTTAACTGTGCTTTGGTCAACCTTTAAACTGTTTTATACGAATGCAGATTGTTTTCCATGTTTGAAATGATTGAAAAGTTACCCATTTTTATTTTTGAGAGTAATATTTTTTAAAATATAAGGATGATAATTATATTTTTGGGTATTTAAAAAAATGTTTGGTTATGAATTAAAAATTATTGTTATTATTTTAATAAAAATGAGGTATAAAGGAAGTTAAAAAGGTTTCACACATATTATGTTACTCTCACTAATAGAAATTAACTTATTTCTCCCTTCCTTGAGTATGAAAACATGAAAATATGAAAACTATTCTTTTCTCAAAAATATTTTATATCTGAAAATAAAACTTTGTAATCTTATAATAAATATGAAAAATGAAACATTATTTCCTATTCATTTATGTTAGAAGATAAGTGTATGGATAGATTTTCATGTTGAATAAAAATGACATGTTAAATAACATATAAATAAAAAAATTTAATAAATTTAATAATTTAAGATTTTGAATTGAACGTAATATTAAGTTTATATATATAATTTGTTCATAATTTACTGGTGAAGATTTTTTTTAATGTTTTAATTCCCTTATATTTTCAACAAGTGACATTAGAATTGATGATTTGACCAGGTGACTGATTCAAGCGAATATAATAGAATTAACTATGACTTTAAGTAGCATTTTTATTGAGGTAAATTGATGATGATATAAATATTTAAAGCATGAAGTCTCATTTTGGATATAAATAAATAAGATGTGTAAAATATAAATGAAAAATGAGTTGATGGTGTTGCAAGTATTTAAAGCATGAAAAAAAAATATAAAATATCTCATTGGATAAAAATAAACAAGTTAAACAACATATAAATAAAAAAGACCTCATAAATTTAATATCTTAAAATTTTAAATTAAATATATTATCAAGTTCAATTATGTAATTGTATAATTTACATTAATAAATATTTTCTCAATATTTTAACTCTCTTTCAAACAATATGTTACCAAACATGTATTGAGATAACTTAAAACAAACATCACTGAAGGTGGCATAAAATTTGATAAAAATACATTAAAAAAAACTCATGAAATAATGAATTAATATGAATAACAATACATCAGTGTCCTAATACCATGATATGAAAAAAAAAAAAAAAAGAGTTCCATTTGTCATGCTAGATTGACATCTTTCTTTTATTTTTACTTCATTTTGTTCTTATTTGATGGTGGATATTCTATTACCCCAAATATTCTTGGATGAAAAAGCAACCATCATATAGACATGATGTATCAAGTTCCTTTTTTTTTTTTTTTTGTTCCTTCGTAATTTTGGAATAGATATTATCCGTAAACTTTTTGTCTTATTTTTATTCAATACATAAATTTTAGGTAGCAATTAACATAGGACCTGTTTTAACATTCATAAACAAGTGGCACAAGAATAAAATTTATTAGATTTAGTAGAAGAAAATAAAAAGTATTTTTTAAATATAAAATACCTAAAAAATTAAGTTATAAATAAAGGGGATTAAAACTTTCTCACCTTTATAGTAAAGAATAAAATTTCAATACAGTAACTGTAATGTTACTAAATTTTCATATAAGAATTGATGCTAAACATATTTTTTTAAAATTAAATAATAAGCATACATTTTAAAAAATATGCCCCCAAAAATTCTTTTCAAGAATCTCGATCCATAAACAAAAGTAGTTTTTTTTATAAAAAAAAAAACATCTGGATCAAACATTTTGTTAATCAATAATAGGTATACCAAGGTAAATTCCTCGTTTTGAAGAAGTTAAATCCATTCTTAAACAATTTTAATTAGTACGTGAATTGTTCCTTTACAGCATAACAAGGATTCTATTAAAGTGCCAAAGTGCTCCGAGCTTGCAGAGCTATACGCAGCACAGAGACTTATACAAAGAATGGGGTCTACTAAGGTTCATAGAGAATCTCAATTAGCAACGGTGAATTAAGTGCAAATTCTTGGATCGCTAATTATCTGTTTGACCTTGGATCGCAGATTCTTATACAATCCACGTGAACGTTGTATGCCTCCAATTTGGAAGATATAAACATTCAGAGTAATGTTATTAAAACAATTTTTTAACACTTTTTTAACCTCTTGTGATCAATTAAAATTAATTAAAAAAATATTTATTTTAATGAGTCTCATCTTTAAATTAATAGATAAAATTACTAAAATTAAATAAAAATAAGATCCATAAAAAATACTAAATTTTAATCAATAACAAATAGTATTAAAAATAAAGTATTAGTAAGAATTTTACTAACATTTCTCATATTAAATATACCTTAATCACTAGTACACAGAGGTATTTTAAATCACAATTTACATTAGTTTTCTAAATATTTATCAGAGATGGTCACATCTTTATAATATTAATTTAGACATTTTAACTCTGTAGATAAATATCTAATTTAAAAAATACATTCTAGATCAGTTTTTAATCTAAAATGTATGAGAAATTGATATAGAAAATGTTTTCTAAATCATTTCTTAGTTACCAATCTAAAATATGAATGTCTTGTTAAATTTTTAATATTTCAAACAGGACTTTTTAGTTCGATTTTATTTTAATTGATGAAAAAATCACTTTTTAAATTAATTCCTATATATTATAAGCAATATATAATATTAAAATATTAAAATTTAAGTTAGAATTAAATATATTAAAATGATAAATTAAAAGAGATAAATAATTAAATAATTAAAAATACTCTCTTTCGATATAATTATTCTAATTGATAGATATTTAAAGATATACGACATATAATATTATGTATGTATATGAATATGCTTATCAATCAAGTCTAATAATTTTTTTAAAAGTCTAACCTTTTTAGTTAAAAAATATTTTAAACTTTTTTTAAGTCTAACCTTTTTTAATAAACAGATCAGGCCCCAATCCACTGATAAATTATCTGACCAATTTTTACTCTTAATATATATAAAAATTTTCACTACATAAAAAATTCTATATTTATAAAAAGTATTTAAAAAGTAAATACACTTAATATTTTTACGGTGTGTACCATCCATTATTAAGTAAACATCAATACAGGAATCACATTTTCTAATAATTTGGACTTTTATGCAACTAATGGTAACAACTTCACAATTGATCAAAGAGAAGATTTAGGTTTGGACACATTAGTTCAATTCTATTAACGTTCAAGGATCTGTGCTTGACTATTTTCTTAATATTTCAATGACCAAAATATATTTTTAATTATATTTAATTTAATTTTTTATCTTTTAAAAAATTTAATTTAGTCAATTACTTTTTTAAAATAAGTCAAAATAACTCTTTTACGATAATGATGAATTCAATTTTAGAGTATAATTTTGATTTTTTTACTAATTTAAAATGTAAAACTTGTATAATTAAATTAAATTATATTGATATTATAGAAGTTAAATGGATGTTTGAAAAAAAATGTTTATAAACATGATAAAAATTATGTGAAAAGTTATAAATAAAAAGAATTAAAAAATTTAATATCAAATTATTTTTCAATTATTCATGAGATTATTTTTTATATATATTATTTTTTATCATAATATAATAAGATTAATTTTATATCTTGAATTAGTAAAAAAATATTTAAAGTCATGTTCTAAAATGAAAAACAATGTTTTAAAAAGATTGTTTTGATTCATCTAAAAACATATAGAATTAAACTAAATTTTTTTAAAAATAAAAAATTAAATTAAATACAATAAAAAATATAAATGACAAAGTGTATTTTAACCAAATTTAATTAAAACATGTTTGATTATGTTACACAGACTCTCTTAACATACAAATTGGACGACCTAACTGATACGTATTAAGGTACATTTATTATGCATAAACTCCTTTATTTCACATTACATTAATGAGACTACTACTAACCTCCCATTAAACCAGAATGACCATTATCAATTCACCTGTTCATACTGATCTTATGCACTTGGAAGACTTTGAGTATTCGGGCAAGAACAACATTCATGTTAAATACATTGATCTCTGCTATCAACAAACGACTGATCCGACAGACATAACCCTCCTTAAAGAGAAACCGATTATGGATTTCTTCAACGCTAACGTATAAATGATTGAAGTGTAGTACTCGTACATGTTTTACCTTTCAGTAAACTTGTAGCATTTGCTTGCTAATATTTTTGGTTTTTCTAAATGATCATATATTTTCTCCAACTTTTTTAACTTCTGTTATAATTAGTCAAAGGCAAGAAAGAAAGGGGAGAAATGTCAAAGGAGAGAAACCAAGTGGCTCTGCTCTCACTCTTCTATGCAAAGGTAGTTTTCATCATTGTACTTTTACTCGCGCCTCTTTATGAATTTTCTGTGTTCTAGAGTAATAAGTTCAGAAGAAGCAATTGAATCAAATTGAGACATGGTAACTTCCTCTACAACTTGTGGGTTTTCAACTTCATATCTTCTCTCTTCTTGTGCTTAGGAATAATTTAAAAGTTTCCTACTAATGGCATCTCGGTGACACCTTGCCCAAGAGGATAGGAAGAATCCTCTCCTTCCTACTAATTTTCATAAAAAAAAACAAGAAAAAACAAAATCTTATAACTAATCAATGAGAGCAGAAATAAGACTAGTCTTTTGATAATTCCTCCGGATATAAGATCTAGACTACTTGATTATTAAAGGCTTATTCCGTTATTTGATACCCAGTAGAGTCTTTTTAGTGTGTGAAGTGGGCAAAAATAACCATCAAAGTAACTTAGCTTACCAGCTACAAGGCAAGAAGAAATAAAACCAATTCTTGGGTAAAAGAACTTCAGAAACTACTCTGCCCATTCAACTAAACAACAACGAAAGATGAATGAAAAAGTTATGTTACAGATTCCTCTGTATAAAGTCCCACATCCTGCCTTCCATGTAAACTCGATCGCTGTGACGTCGCGGCATGTGCCGTTCATCAGGGAAAACTATTAGCTCGTATGGTTTTCCAGCTGCCACAAGTGCATTGATAAGCCTTGCAGTGTGCCTAAAATGAACATTCTCATCAATCATGCCATGCACAAGCAACAACCGCCCTTTCAACTGGTGCACTTGGTTCATAACAGAACCACTTTCATATCCTGACTCGTTTTCATATGGCAGCCCCATATACTTCTCTGTGTAAAATGTGTCATATCCGTCCCATGATGTAACCGGTGCACCGGCTATTGCACACTTGAAAAAATCTGGATATCTTGACAGTGTCATGGCAGAGAGATACCCGCCATAGCTCCACCCATACAACCCAATGTGACCAGCTTTTGCAAGCCCCTGTTTGACAAGCCACTCTGCTCCAGTTAGCTGATCATCAGCATCAATTTGACCAAGTTTGTGTTTTAGATAGCTTTCAAATTTCAACCCCCGCCTTGCAGTTCCTCTGTTGTCTAGCTGTAAACAAGGAAAGCAATATTTAACTTGGAATGATGAGCTGACCATATAATAGGAAACAGATAGAGGCAAAAGCTATATTTTTAGATGCTACATGTTATAAAAAAGGGGGAAATCGGCTAAACTTGTACAGAAAAAAGGGTAAAACGTTCCCAATTTAAAAGCTCGAGAGACAAGAACCTTTACATTTGGGACATCATAGCACTTCCACAAATTGGAAATATGAAATGCAAGGACAAAAATATTTTCAGATTTGCTTAATTAAAAACTTGTTCTGTCACTATTAGTCCTATCACCATTTTCCATGTTTAAATAGATGGATTATCCATCTCAATCATATTACTATCAATGGTTCATAAATTATATTCAATATATTGTAACTATGTCCTCTAAGTTTGAAGTTTCATCATGCAGCTGAATCATAAAAATCTGTAAAAAAAAGTGGACCACAATCATGTAAAATTCAGGGAACTGACCTTCCAAACTAAGATGCCTTGGTTTCTCAAATATTGTGCTCTCAGATCAACTGTACTAAGCCAAGAGTTACAGACAAGCTGTACACTTGGACCACCATAAACATTGATCATAGTTTTGTAAGGTGGAGGTCCAAACCTTGAAGCATCAGGCTTGTATAGAGCTCCATACAATGTAGTGCCATCATTAGCCTGTATTTCAACAATCTCCGGTGGCTCAAGTTGAAGCTTTTTGAACCTTGGAATTGTAAATGACTGCTCATATAAAGGCTTGATTACACTTCCATCATCCAACGAGCACAGTAACACCCTAGGAGGACAATTGAGGGAATCATGAATATCAACAAAACTTTGCATATGATGATCAAGGACCACAATGTGCTTCCCCTTGCTGTGCGTAAGTCTGACAGGTACCTGAAGTGGTTGACTTCCATCGACAAAAAGTTTAGCACAATACAAATTGGACTCTAGAGGACCATCTAAGGTTCCAGTAAAATATACTAGACCTATAGCCTCATTCACACCGGCAATTTGCTCAACCATCCATTCACCTTCAGTGATGGGTCCTAAACAAGTCCCATTTGCATCATGAAGATAAAGATGTCTAAATCCTGTTTTCTCACTGGCCCAGATAAAACCACCCGAAAATTTGGTAAATCCTTTATCAAGAGGTGTGAAACAGTCATGTATATTGATCCAACTGCTGTTTTCTTCCAGCAATATATTTTTCCTTTGGCCTGTTCTAATGTCAAACTTAATAATCTTTATTTTAGTGTGGTGCCTATTTAACACCTGAGCAGTGAGAATGTTTCCATGCATCCAATTGACTCTAGCCAAGTATTCTTCGTCATTGTTTTGCTGTTCTGTGCCCCCACAGAGAAGATCCATCCAAGTAATGGAGCTACCAGCTACTGAAACAACCCCAAGGCGCACTTTAACATTTGAAGTTCCTGCAAAAGGATAAGGGTGGTCTTCCTGTGCCTCTAAACCAACTAAGCTCTTTCCTTGGTGCATAATTCTAAAAAGTGGTATTTTAGAAGAATCAACTTCAGTAAAAGCAATATATTTACTGTCCAGTGACCACCAATATCCAATTTTTCTATCCATTTCCTCCTGAAATCCGAAAATTAGAAGTTATTGTTAAATACAAAAACATGACAAAAACCATTCTCAGGCCAGCAAATAACATATTAAGCTTTTAGAAGAGTTGGTTCTTGGCACTATAAAATGTAAGGAAAATTTTAACATCCTTACAATGATATATAAATAATGCCATCATTTCAGGACCTATTTATTCTGCAACTTGCCCAGTCAGAAGTAGAAGGAAGGACTAATTCATACAAGGATTGCAAAGCACCATATTTAGTCTAAAGATGTATATAAAAATAAATAATTTTAAAGCACATCTCACCTGAGCTATATATTCTGCAAGCCCATGAGTCTGCAAAACACAAACCCAGTGTCAAATTTTCTGAGACTGAAATGACATAAAAGTCAAACAAAACATTTCATCCACTAGAAAACAAACTAAAAACTTTATGCAATCATATGAATGACAAGTCAACAAGTCCAAGCTTAAAGCTTATTAGATGATCAAGAGTAATTGACTCTTTTGAAGTTCTAATTTCAAATTTCTTAATCCAATTGAGCTTTATTTCATAAATAAGAAAAACCTTAGAGTCCAACTATAGATTGACTCTAGAAGAGAATCATCACTGCACTAAACTACCATTATCCAGGCCAATGGCAACAAGGACAGAAGGACCGAGCTTAACCAAATTCAGTGGTAAGATGCCTCAAAATTGAAATCAAACACAAGATAGAGTTAAAAACTTTAAACAGGATATGTGCAGCTGATTTGAAGTAGGTGGACCTTGGAATGTTTCAAAAAGACACATTACCGTATAACCTTTTAATTGCTAAAATATTTTTTCTTCAAAGATATTTTACCTAAAAAGATTACTTTAATTAGTCAGGTGAATATATAAGAATCATCAACTGCTTTTCGTAGACCTCAAATTCATAAAGAACAGCCAAATGCTGAACTTACCAAACCATTTTCCTTTGCCCCATGGGTCAACTGCTTTGACTCATTAGACAAGAGATTCAGAACATGCAACTCACAGTCTCTTACATAGGCAAGCATTGATCCATCTGGAGAGAGATGTGGATCAATAATGGGTGAACCAGATACACTTGGAAGCTTGAGCTCTGCTTTTGAATGGGAAATGTCCTGGATATAAATCTGTTAACAGGGAAAAGGAAATAGCCATAAGAAACCGGACTATTTGAAGTAAATAATCAAATACTAAATTCAATATAAAATACAAAAGGAGCGGAAAAAAATCATTCTAATAAACTAATACACACATATACAAAACACAATAGAATATATATAGTTTGGTAAAACATTGTTATATGCATATAAACAAGATTCCTACACTAGTATCAGGGTGGCATAAGCCTAGTTGATACCAATGGCAATGATGGGACAGAAATCATTATAGTTAAGACAGCTTTCAAAATCAGGTACAAGAAACAAGAAGCTCAGGTTTTAAAAAGAAATTGAAAAGATTAGTAAATAACTCCAGAAACTGCCTTTCAACTATGTTAGCCAATGCAGAATGATAGGGCACCCTATACACCAAAGTAAAAGTAAACAAAAATCAGCATCTGAAGCTTCAGTTAATTTATTCGTATAGAACATCTAAATGTTGACAGCTTGTTCCAAGCAAGTGTTATAAAGGGATTGATATGGCACTTCAAGACAGACATAACATTTTGGTGGCAATGTGACATCATGGTGAGATTATTTGAGAAAGCCTATGTGCTTCTGAGGTGTTCCTATCAGCTTTTTAACTACTAGAGTGTACATATATGGCCAAAACCTATTACCACTGTTTCTCTTCTAATAAAAATATAAGACAACATTTTTAATCAAATCCAGGATAAAGGAACAAACCCCAGCAGGCAATGGCACCATGACTGCTTTCCTTTTTGGGCTCGTCTTTACCCATTCATACCGCGTCACACCTAAACCACGCTCCCTCAACCTCTCCCTCCTCAACTTTTCTTCTGGAGAAATATTACTTTCATCAAGTCCACCATCTAGGGGACTGAATAACAGTTCTTGTGTATTGGTCTTCAGATCAAAAGCATAAATCTTTCTGTTTAAAGAGTAATCAGGACTAAACAAATAAGAAATTAAACTATCATCAGGACTAAAACTTATTGAAGTTGGTGACACATATCCAGGCAATGGGTATTGTACAATCTCTTCAACGGGGAAAAAAATGTTATCATCAAAATTTTGGGGATCATTTGAGTCTGTCACAGGCATGTTGAAAGGCAGTGATTTTTGACGCTTTGTATTCCTCTTCTCATTCATTAACTAATTGCATCAGAGATACACCAACAGGTATGAGATTGAACTGCAACAGAGCATGGATAATTATGATGAGAGCATTCCCCAGGAACCAAAAAATAAAAATAACAATTTTACTACAAAGACAATAGCTAGCCTATTAGTAGTCTAATAACATTTACACCAAGATTCAATTACAATGAAATTTAAAAGAGAGGAATTAGAGGATTCTTCAATGCTCAGCTAAAAATAATTCCTCTGCAATTTGCCTGGCTGAACGTGCTTGAAAGACCAAAATTGCAGAACTTTTATTTTATAAGAAAGGACATAAAACCATTAGAAATTGTGTGTAGAGAGTGAAACCTAAAACTTGAGAATATTATCCAGGTGGAGAACAAGAAAGTAAAGGAGACCAAAAACATAAAACAGAAAAAGGGAGGAAAAGAGAAGGTAAAAAGTTACCCTCGATATTGACAGGCACGTATAATTTGAAACTGGTTTTAAGTCTAAGCTTCAATGTATATATTAAATTAATGCAGCATAACTAAAAATAAACGAAAAAACCTTAGACCCCAAGCAAGATAGAAGATTGAGTAAGTAACAAATCAAAGAAAAGAAGCGAATTTTGAGTTTATTTGGTTTCCACTTCATCTCATAATAAATTTTAATACACCAGAACCTTTTTCAAAGTCTTTTTTTTATCACTAAGGATGGTAGAACCATAAAAACCTTGTGAGTCTATCCACTGTAACCGGATCCGATCGCCAACTGTGTATGGAACCAGAACCCAGAAAACCCAAAAAAAAAAAAATACAATTTTTTAATTGACAAACGTTAATTAAAGCTGACCCAGTTTTTATCGAGTATTAGAATTATTAGAATCTAACCTGAATGAAAGACGGGTAGGATCTGCCATGAAAAGGAAGAAACTTTTAGTTGGAATAGCTGGATTCCTAGGATGCAGAGAAAGAGAAACAAAGATATAATTTGATGGAAAATCAGAATCTAAAGGCAAATTTGATTGGGCTATATGCAAGTTAAAGGTTTGGTGGAGATTGGAGAAGGAAGAGGAAGAAGTGTGCTTATGTTGTTCAATACTTGAATTTTGGTTGGTGGCGTTGGACACTGCTAGATATAGGTAGGTAGGGAAACAAATATTGAATAAAATTTTCTGAACTTATTTTATTTATATTGACGTAAAAGAAAGGTTTTCGATGTTATCAAACAAATCGAACAGGACAGAGAGATGATTCCGTCCGTGGTCCGTCACCCCCTACTATACTTCATTAATAATTGCTTAGATAACGATAAAAAAAAAAAAAAAAAAGTAATACTCAAAGGCAAATCATAAGGGGAAGAAATAACTAAATACTATTTTATTACATTTAAATATAAAAATTATTTAATAACAATGTCTTTTTAGGTAACTATTATCTACTTCTCATAACCATCTTTTTATTCCAAAACAATTAATATTTTAGAAATTTAAAATTTAATTATTTTTCAACTATACCCTTATTTAATAATTACTACATGTAATTATTGTAATATTGGATATTAAATAACGACATTTTAATTTAAATATAATGATATTTTGTATCCACTAAATATTTTTTATTTTATGTGTATTAAATTTTTTTTCTTTTTGAATAAATGTGCATTAACTTTAAACATTAATAATTATCGGAAGAGGGTAATAATATATAGTAATAAAAAAACATTAAATATTCTTTATTAAGGTCTTTAAGATGTTTCAGGAAATAATTGTAGCTTCTTATATGTAGAGTGTTAAATTGCAATTAATACTAAAATGATTAAGTTATTTTGCTTTTACTAGATTATAGTATATTTTTTCTTTCTTGGTAAATAAATGTAGTCGTGTAATTGTAAAAAGAATTGAATTCGATAGAGGACGTGGTTTCGACAAGTCAAACTTAAACGCTTTGTAGTTTAACTTATTTGCGTTTCTAAACAATAGAAATTTCTTCGGTAAAAAAAAATATATATAAAATTCTTATTGAGATTTACATTTATTTTCAAATAAAATATGGTTATTTTAGATAATTTTTTTCATAAATATTGTAAGAGAAAAAAAGAAACAGATAAAAATAAATTAAACTTTTATCATAAATTAAAATTAACGTATCATCTTAATTATTAGAGAAACTAAATAAAATATTTCTATAAAAATTAAGATGTATAACTAGATTTTAACTTATGATAGAAAATCAATTATTTTTTTTTCATAAATATTTATGAAAACTTATTTAAACATAACTTAAATCTTAAACTTTTATAATGTAAAAGAACAATTGTAATTCTTTTAAATTGATAAGGTAATTCTTTGAAATTAAAACTATAATTAATTATATTTTTATCAAATTTCAATGATTTATTTTTTTATTTACTTTCTTAATTATTTTCTTGTCTAATAAGTATTTATGAAAAATTAATCTAAGCAAGGTCTAAAACTTAATGAAATGTATTAAAAAATGTAATTCTTTCAAATTGATAGGATAATCCTTCCAAATTAATACTATAATTAATTATCATTTTTTTATCAAATTTAAATGATCAAATACGATATCTTTTAAACCGATTCATTTTTTACTCTTTTATTTTCAAGTTACCATGCAAAATATACTCTTTTTTCAATTAATTTAGATATGTTTTTGGTGATTATGAGTTTTTAATTTTTATTTTTTAAATATAATTTTTAAAATAAAATATGTTTGACAAAAATAAAATTAAAATAATTTTTAACTCAATTTTAAAATATTTTTATATTTATTTTTAAAATAAAATAAAAAAAGTTGATAATTTAGTTTTAACTTTTAAAAACATACTCTCATTACTTTAGATAGTGAATTTTTATATTATTACTATCATTTCTCTCCTAACACTATCACTAGTGTTGTCATTACCACCATTATTATTATCATAACTACTACAATCATATTGTCTTTATTAACGTCACTTTTTTTATTATTGTCACCACCATCATTGTCATCACCACCACCGTCATTACTACATTAATTGTAACGTCCTGTTAAAATAATAATTAATAAAAATAAAATATCATTTATTTAGAATAAGAAAAAAAGGTATAAAAATAAATAAAAGATCTTTTAAATTGTAATCATGCTTATTTTAGAATAATTTTGTGATATTAGGTGTATTTGAATTTAAATTAAATGTTTTAGGAAATTTTTGTGATTATTTAAATAATGAAAATTTAAGTATAATGGCCAAGCTACAGGAAATTTTAGACAAATTTGGCTTTAAATAATTAGTAAAAGATACAAATAAATATATGTATGTAAAAGGAAATTTTAAAATTGAATATATAGAAAAAAAAGTTAAGATAGAAA
>JAMLFT010007481.1:0-14748 GCA_026544285.1 Pachyrhizus erosus | reverse complement strand
AACAATAAATATACATAAACCTTATTTACATAATATATTTATAGTTATTTTTATTTTTTTAATCTTATAATTTAATGTTATTTATGATTCACAATTAAAATATTAACATGATAACCTTGTCTCATTCTAATCACCTCCATTTCATATAAACATAAAATATTTATCAAAATGGAAATTTTATATAAATCACTACACACAACTAACACAAGTTGAGAAAATGTATGACACATATGGCCATGATAAATAGGTAGAGAGATTAACAGCACAAGTATTGAAACTTGTAAGAAAAAAAATCATAAAAATGGCAAAAAAAAAATAATTCAAACGAATGAGAAGTGGAGGGATTGATATAAAGGGGATAATTCACTCCTTCCAAAAAAAATCACAACACATTTTTTAATAGACGTTTTATTATTAAATAAAAATTAAAAAATTAAAAAATTATTAAATAAAAAATAAAATAAATATTTATAATTTTCAATAAATGACTGGTAATAATAGAATATATATTGAAATGAATATATAAAAAACGTGTTGGTAACAATTTTTTATATAATTTATTACGCATCAGAATTTAGCTCTAAAACATTTGATAAATACTTAAACAAATTTCAATTTTTGTAATTTTAAAACACGAAATAAAAGTAACTTTCTTACACCCCGTTAAAATATCCAAAGAAAAGAAAACTAATATCCAATAGCAGGGTCGGGGATTTTTCACTCCCAAGTCCCAAACTCTCCTCACAATAGCAGCAGCTCATCCATTTTCCATGGCTCTGCAACACTCTTGGAATTGTTGACGGACAGCACATGTTATGTTTGTGAAATTGTCTCAATGGCCCTCTCCTCTCTCCACTGCCACCCTCTCTCTCTCCCTCTCCCTTACACCTTAATAACCCAACGCCACACAACACCCTTCTCTTTCTCCCTCTCTCCCACCTTTAGATTCTCCTCAGCGCTCTCATCTTCTACTTCCGCAACTCACCACCCTCTCCCCCCCGATTTCTCCCCCTCCCAACTCCTCGACCTCCTCCGCCGCCAACCCGACGAGTCCTCCTCGCTCAGCATCTTCCAATGGGCCTCAGCCCAGCCCAATTACTCCCCCCACCCCTCCATCTTCCACGAACTCCTCCGCCAACTCGCCCGAGTCGGCTCCTTTGACTCAATGCTAACCCTCCTTTACCAAATGAACTCCTCCAACTGCCCCGTCGACCAGTCCACCTTCCTCATCTTCGTCGAAACCTACGCCAACTTCCAACTTCACGGCGAGATTAACGCCGTCTTCCAGCTCATGGAACGCGACTTCGGCTTAAAACCCGACACCCGCTTCTACAACGTCGCTCTCAACCAACTCGTTAAAGGCAACAAACTCAAGCTTGTGGAAACACTGCACGCGAAAATGGTCACTGACGGCGTTGCGCCGGACGTTTCGACGTTCAATATTTTGATTAGGGCTTTGTGCAAGGCCCATCAGTTACGGCCCGCCATTCTCATGCTCGAGGACATGCCCAACTACGGGCTCAGGCCCGACGAGAAAACGTTCACCACGCTGATGCAGGGTTTTATAGAAGAGGGTGACGTGGATGGCGCGTTGAGGATTAAGGAACTCATGGTAGAGTCAGGGTGCGCGCTAACGAGTGTTTCTGTGAACGTTTTGGTGAACGGGCTTTGTAAAGAGGGGAGAATTGTGGAAGCTTTAAGGTTCATTTATGAGGAAGAAGAATTTTCCCCTGACCAAGTTACGTTCAATGCTTTGGTGAATGGCTTGTGTAGGACCGGGCATATCAAGCAGGGTTTGGAAATGATGGATTTTATGCTTGAGAAGGGGTTTGAATTGGATATTTATACGTATAACTCTTTGATCTCTGGGTTGTGTAAACTGGGTGAGATTGATGAGGCCGTTGAAATTCTCCACCACATGGTTTCCAGAGATTGTTCGCCGAATACTGTAACTTATAACACGCTTATTAGTACTTTGTGTAAGGAGAATCATGTGGAAGCGGCGACTGAGCTTGCTCGTGTTCTTACTAGCAAAGGGTTTTTGCCGGATGTTTGTACGTTCAATAGTTTGATGCAGGGGCTGTGTTTGACAAATAACCGGGTGATTGCGATGGAGTTGTTTGAGGAGATGAAGGAGAAAGGGTGTGAGCCAGATGAGTTTACATATAGTATATTGATTGAGAGTCTGTGTTCGGAAAGGAGGCTTAAGGAAGCATTGATGCTGCTGAAGGAGATGGAATCGAGTGGCTGTGCTAGGAATGTGGTGGTGTATAATACGTTGATTGATGGTTTGTCCAAGAACAATAGGGTTGGGCAGGCAGAGGAGATCTTTGATCAGATGGAGATGTTGGGGGTGTCAAGAAGTTCGGTGACATATAACACGCTTATTAATGGCCTGTGTAAGAGCAAGAGAGTGGAAGAAGCTGCTCAGCTTATGGATCAGATGATAATGGAAGGGTTGAAGCCTGACAAGTTCACTTATACTACAATGCTTAAGTACTTTTGCCAACAAGGGGATATAAAGAAGGCAGCTGATATTGTGCAGAATATGACTTCAAATGGGTGCGAACCAGATATTGTTACGTATGGGACCCTTATTGGGGGACTGTGTAAGGCAGGGAGGGTAGAGGTTGCAAGTAAGCTCCTTAGATCTGTTCAGATGAAAGGTATGGTCTTGACTCCACAAGCTTATAACCCTGTGATTCAAGCACTCTGCAAAAGGAAGAGAACAAAAGAAGCTATGAGGCTTTTCAGAGAAATGATGGAAAAGGGTGATCCTCCCGATTTTATAACATACAAGATTGTTTTCCGTGGCCTCTGTAATGGTGGAGGGCCGATACAAGAGGCTGTTGATTTTACAGTTGAAATGTTGGAGAAAGGGATATTGCCGGAGTTCCCGTCATTTGGTTTCTTGGCTGAAGGTCTTTGTTCTTTATCCATGGAGAACACCCTCATTGAACTCATCAATATGGTGATGGAGAAAGCAAGATTCTCACAAGCTGAAACGTCTATTATCAGAGGCTTCCTCAAGATTCAGAAATTTAATGATGCTTTAGCCAATCTTGGTGCTATCTTGGATAGGAAAAGGCCCAGGAGATTTTGAGTGGTGAAAGCTTTACTGTAAGTGCACTCTGGTGATGCTTTAAAGAATGTAATGGGAAAGCACCTCGCCGTGTAAAGGTGATGAAGGATATGAGGGAGAGTTCAAAAGCCAGGACTCAAGGACCAAGGCCATATTACAGAATTGGAGACGATACATTTCAACACTAGGGTTGCTTTCATCTGGCTGTCCTCATTGTTGAATACCACTTTTGCTGCCTCATTGTTTCCAGTTTCAAAGGGAAAATGCGAACATGTAACTTGTAGCTAGCATTCATATGAATATTTCTTAATGGATTTAAAGCATAAGAAAAGAGTTCATTCAATTCTAAATTTTAACTACTTCAATGTCAGGATGAGAATAGCAGGTTTTTATTTGACGTAGATTACATATGCTCAACAAGAGTCTAGTCGGTCTCAAATTGGTATTACGGTTAAGTACAACAAGCATTTTACCTTAAACTTTAAAGTAGAATATTGTTTCCTAATGAGTAAACAAACATCAAATGCTATCCCGTATGAACTGCCATGTGTTGGAGAAGTTCTTTCCCCCAAAATGTAATTAACTACTTAACTACAGACTTACTTCATACCTATTCCATATTTGATGCATTTGGAAGTTTATTGTTTGCGAATGCATACTGCAATCTTTTGGATTTCTTAACTAGTTAAGGTTTCCTTCTTATTTGGTTCTTGGGATGTGTTACCGCACAATTTCGGGTATGAGACTAAACCTCACACAAGGCACCAATGTTGCCCCCTCCTACTTTCGTGCATGTTCGAACCCGTCACATTTTGAACCCCCTCAATCGCTGAACTTGAGCTTGCTTACTATTTGCGCTACTCTGATGGGGGTTTGCTTATTTTGATTGCAGGTGCATGAGCATGCTAGGACTACCATAGAGATCTCATACTCAACACAATTTTTGCTCATCATTGTGATTTTGTGACCATCAAAGAGTGATCCAGAGTCCAGATTCATTGGCATGCACCCACCCTTGGGTGGATTAAGTTGAATACTGATTGCTGAGTAGTTAGTGGATGCAAGCATTCGTTGAAGAATAATTGGGGGAAGATGGATCATTTGTTGCCGCCTTCTCTCACAATCTTGGCACTTGTGCTATATCACATGGTGAATTATTTAGGCATTTATCATGGTTCAAGGATGGCGAAAGAGCTAAATATTTCTCATCTTATACTAAACTTAAAAGTAGAATGTACTTCCTAATATAAGTAAACAAACATCAAATACTATCCCATATGAACTGTCATGTGTTGGAGAAGTTTTTCCCCAAAATGTAATCAAAATCCACTACTCAATTACAAACTTACTTTGTGCTTATTCTATATTTCACGCTTACACTTTTGGATCTCTAAACTAGTTAAGGTTTCCTTTCTATTTGGTTCTTTGGTTCTTAGGAGATGTTACTGCTTACTTTTGGGTGTGACTGCGCAAGACTATATCTCACTTGAGGCGCTAAAGTTGCCTTTTCCTACTTCTCTGCAAGCTCGAACCCTCACACTGCAAGCTCCTCAATCTCTAAACTTGAGCACTCTCATGGGCGTTTTTGCTCTTTTCGATCGCAGGTGCGTGAGCATGCTAGGGATTAGCATAGAACTCTCATAGTCAATACAAATTTTGCTCATTGTGACCATTTAAGAGTGATCCAGACTCATTGGCATGCACCCACCCTTGCGTTAATTTAGCTTAATACTGATGGCTCAGTAGTTGGTGCATGCAAGCATTTGTGGAAGAATAATCAGGATAGGATGGATCGTTTGTTATGGCTTTTTCTTACAATCTTGGCACTTACATTATAACACAGGCTGAATTATTGGGTATTTATCATGGTTTGGAATTGCCCAAGGGCTAAACATGTCTCATCTTATACAATCTCTGTGCGGTCCAGCTGCTGAACCTAAGATGTTACAGTTGTCACCCGTCTTATATTGGTCTATCCAAATAGTCATGGAGAAGTTCTCAGAAAAACAAATTCATCGTGTTAACCATTAAAAAACGGTTGTGCCAATTGCCAATCAACTCTCTCCAATACGTGCTGCTACACTTGCAAAAATGCAATGTTAATTGTATAAGGAATTGAATAAGGAGCTATGGTATTATTTTATGTCTTTTTGCCCCCCTTCATATCGTTGACTTATAGGATCTTGAAAAAATAAAAGATAACTGTTTTCAAGAACTACTAGTACTATTGTATAATTTTTCATCTTTCTAAGCTAGGTAAAAAATATATTTACATTTTCGTGCCTTTTTTTTTTTTTTGTCAATACTCAATAGTCAAAGGAGCCAGATCCAACAATCTACTTATCTACCTAATGAAGCTTTCAGCTTGCACTTAAACATTAGCTGTGTGATACCCGGCAAAAAAACAAATACATTAATATTTATGAACCTGTGAAGTGACTAGTCAGAATCTAACTTTGGTTACGGGGCTTACCCGCATCTCCGGGCATCAGGCAGCACACGGCATTGTAAGGTGCGATGATTGTTTTTTCCTTTTTCCTCCTTTTAATTCTTAATTGTGTTTCTGGATTAACATCGTTAGCTACCAGATGAATAAAGATTCTGTTATTACACTTGTTTTCCTAGTTTTAACTTGTTGGAAGGGAAAATTATTCTTGTTAAATATGTTGATCCTTTTCTCTTTTCTTTCCTTTACCGCGTTTAATAACTAATTGTGCCCATCATCAGGCCAAACTATCAAGTAACTATAGAAGAATAGACTACTACACATAGTCCAAACTGACTAGCCCGCCAGCCCAATAACTTATGGATCGCAATTTTAATACGATTGTACTTGATCATCATACAACAGCTTCGGATAAATGAAGTGTCATCATCTTAGTATCAAGTCCTTAAATAGGATCTGGTAGACGTATTTAGATTAAGAAATATTGATACACAGAGATTTATTCTATATTTTTTATGCATTTAAAAAAAAAAAAAAAAACAGAACAGGGCATGATGTGTTAAAAACTAATACATGTTGATTTTACTTAAAGATAAACCGACGAAAATTGAATATTCCATAATTTGTTTTCTCGTGCTATTTAGTATGGTCTTTTGTGCCACACCATGACTTCATGGTTATGGTCCACTTGGTCTGTATGCTGAGCCAAGCGTACTTTAGGTTTCTGCTTGTGTGTACGTTCAGTATGTTCATTTTCTTTTTTATTCACTCGTGCTTATAATAAGCTGTGCGTGAGCACGCAAGTGTGCAGCAGTGAACCATATATTGATTGGCATGGACATTTGGTTTGGGGTTCTAATATAGCCAACAAAGGAAGCCGAGGAAGAATGTACACCTTTTTTAGTCAGTAAAATAATTTGTTGAAGATGCCGAGTTTCTCGTTATAAGAAATTACACCAAGAGTTTGAGGTGCTAATTTCATTGATCCTGTGTTTCAATTATATATGTTAAGTCACTTATGCGTATATATATTTTCAATAAACCGTATAAACAAAATTCTTTTAGGAACAAATGTGCCTAATGTAAAAATGCTTAATTAGTCACCTTAAGCACTTGATACTCCTACAGGGATGTGGGGAGAAAAAAGATAAAGATGCAATAGTGTATCGTCTAATATAAGCATAATCAAAGTTTAGAGCTTTGTTTCTGTAAAGTAAGCTTTTGTTTAATACCAAATTTTCGTTCTCCAAGAAAATCAGCTAAGAAATGCGAAGTACTCTGTTTAAAAATGCATCAATGCCAATACAATTATTTTGCATCCTTAGAACTTACCCCTCGATTTTGTTATGGATAACATTGTTCATAATAGGTGTTAAGTTGTTTTTTAAAAACGTATTTTAGTTAATTAAGTCACAGGACATTAGTAAAATGGAAAGCGTCAATATTACATCAATAGTTGATTCCAAATTTTCGTCCAATCACACAAATACCAGTTACAAAATTACCTATTAGGCATAGTACTGAGATGACACCCAAACAAGGTTTGTATGTAACAAACCACAAGATACACTGGAACAACAGAAGCTTGTTAAGTAGCAATAGATTTCATGTCAAAACTTGGAAAATGGAGTCCAAATTAGCCAAGTTGACCATCCCACGAACTATAGACATCTCCATATGAGTAACTAAGTCGGAAGGGAGCTCCCCATCACAACTCCTATTATGCATAATCAGAATCGTTTAATTGACACGGCTTTTGAACACATCAAGACCCATCTCAGTAGGATCAGTTGCTTGCAGCTCAACCTGAATTCCATCAAGCTCCCTCTTGAATCTATCTTTGGAACTGGCATAAATCATCTTGCTCCTAACCCTGGATGTATCAGGGGACCTTCAGACAAGAGCAACACCATTAATACAGATAAAGATTACTTACTGTTTGTAAAAGAGAAATTGGAATTTTGAAACCAAAACTATGGTTGTTTTGTTTGTGTAAGAGCCCAAAAGTTGAGATTACCAAGCAATGAAGAAAATTCTGCTCTTCTGGCAGTTTTCTTCAGTGACAAAATCAAAATCATAAACAGCATATCGACACTCATCGGCAGGAAGACTGGCAGCGAAATCATCATAACCATTTGCTGGCTCACCCAGCTTCTCCACAATAACTTGCTTCTGCTTCTCCTCAATCTTAAAAATGATAAACCGGTAGGTCCTCTTCGCCTTGAGCTCCAAAAACTTTAGTTTGCAGTCATCATGGACGGCCATACCTGATGCTGCGTTTGCCTATAAAATTTCACACAGAAACAAGTAGTTCGCAGTTAACACAAGAAAATGTCTCCTTTCACACCAGCAATGCTACAAACAAACAGATCAACGAGCCCACGCGATGTGATTATAACAATGGCAGCAGCAATGCCAACAACCACCAAGTCTTATTACCCTACATGGGGTCTCAAGTCTCAACTACACTTATGACTAAACAGATACAATTGAGTTCAACCACAAACCAAATTTTCAATAAATTTAAAGCAGCAAGCCCAAGCGATTATGCATAGAAAATAAATATAACAAAAAAAATTGTAGTCAAGTGAAAAGGAAAACAAGAAATGAGATTAGTTTGGCAGCCTGAAGACATAAAAACACGAAACGAGACAATAATATATATAGTGACTGAAGGCAACGAAAAATGGATCCAACTAATTTAGAGCAGAAGATCTAACAGAAAACTCTCCAAAGATAAACCAAACCATATGCTATCATCACTGCATGATCAAGCTAACAAAAAAGCTAATCGCTACACTACAATGCGATTCCAGAATCCAGATTAAACGCTCAAATCGATATCAAAATCAGATCTATCACAAAAGAACATGTGAACGAACAGTTAGTGAAACACAAAAGTCACGATTAAACTCCGATTCTACTCTGTTCAATGTTGATGATCAGATCGACCGTGAATCCAACTCAAACTCAACAAAGAAACAGAATCAGTAACCGCATAAAACAGTTCAAAAGAACAGAGAGAAAGAGAGAACGCAACAGACAAATATTGCCATATATTTCAAGAATCTCCGAAGAAAGCTTCGAAGCGCCGGGAACTTCAGTTCAGTTTTCTCTTATCCGTTTCCTGAGTTTCCAAAACAAAAAAAAAAAAAAAAAAACAAAAAAGAAAGAAAGAGAGAGAGAGAGAGAAGAAAAACTAACCATCTTTTTTCTCGGGAAGGAAGGACAAAAATGGAAAATAACGTAGGCAGCGATGCGGAAGGAGGAGATGTAGGAATGGGTTTTGTTATGCGGGAAGGTGAAGATTGGGTTGGGGAAGGAAGGAAGGAAGGAAGGAAGGAAGGAAGGAATGGAAAAAATGAAATTAAATCGTTGGGTGGGAGAAATTGAATTTATATTGTGGCACGCGGAAGAGCGTCTCCGAGCGTAAAATTTGTGATTAATTGGACCAATCCTAACAGTGCCACCTGCAGCGGTTAGTACAATTACGTGTTTAAAATGTACCTACGTTACTTTTCAATTTTGACGTGGCTTCTACTCTTCGACTCGGCTTGCTGTCTCTCTGCACTTTGCCTCAACTAAGAATCTTTCCGTGAAAAACAGGGATTTTTTTATTTTTATTTTTTAAAATAAAAACTGATTTTGTTTTTTTAATAATTTAATTTTTATTGTTAAATAATTTTTTAATTTTAATTTTTATTATTTGTTACATGATAATATAATAATAATATTATCACTTTATAAAAAATTTAACAAAATAATTATGTATATTTTTATTTTTTTTATTAATTAGTTTGACATTATTAATTATTTTAAATATATAAAAATTAAATACATAATTTATTAAAAAATTATATTAATTATTTTATCTTATAATTATTGGATTGTTCTGTTAAAAATATTTAATGTTATTATTTGATAATATTAATTAAAATAAAAAATAAAAAAAATAAATAATAAAAAAAAATATATTTTTTCAAAAATCAAATTTATATTTATTTTTTAAAAAAAATTGAGACTTTTATTTGACTTTTTTAAGATATGTTGCGTTAACTTCATAATGTAATACTTTTTGTATGATAAATGTAGTTAATTTTTATAAACAAATACAAAATTATATTACTTTTATAGCGAATTTTATTGTGTACCTGTACAATATATGGTTCCCGTGTGAGGAAACAAATTTTTATCCTTGCATGTTATTTAAAATGATGAACAGTGTAAATTATATGCTGATTTTCTCAATTTTTAATATAAAATTATTATATTAAATAGTGAAAAGTCTTTTTTAATCCATAATCATTTGTATCCCTCTAGAAGATGATTAAGATTAATAATAGGTTATTGGATAATTAGAAGTTGGTAATTTAGATTAAGTGTAAATAATTACTTTTAAATTGTAATTTAAAGTCAATAATCATAGGTTGATATTAATAAAAATATTAATTATGAAAGAAACATAAAAGATAGTTGAATAATCAATAGCAATCGTAATAGTCACATGAAGTTACTTTGAAAACAATATAATGATGTTGATGTTAAGGAAGATGTAAAGAGAACTAAAGATCATTTTTTTTTTCCATTATTCACTAACAACTAAAACATAAATACACAGACATAGAGCACACACTTAGAAATTTGTCTTTAATGTCACACTGCTCTTTCTCGCCATACACGCTAACAATGTCAACCTATTACACCTTCAACTTTCAAATCACGATTTTAACTTTTTCTTTTATTTTCTTTTTTTATGCATTTACCATCACTATAATTAGTCCCTCGTGGAGGCATTTGTTGTTGTCGCCAACCATAACGACCATAGCCTTTACCACAGTAACTTGTGAGAGCTTGTGATTGGTGAACTGATGGGTGCCAAAGTTACAGGTGAAATGGAAATATAAGTAAAAGCATTTTTCTCATTAAAAATAAAAAATAATAATAAAATATTTTTTTTTCTCACTAGTTTATGGTGAATCACTTGATGTTAGTTTTCACTGTAGAAATCGCCTTATTTTTACATTAAAAGTATGTGAGCTTAAATGTTGTTTTACTATTTTCATTATATGAGTATATTTTTAATATAATTATTTCAAAACTCAACAACATAAATTGTTAAGTATATCATATATTTCTTTCTTTCTCATTTTTTTATCTTTTTTGGAATACTTGTCGTTGTCGTTAAAATTGTAAGTTATAGAGTGAGGAATTGAGGAATTATCGTTACTTGCTTATATTAGAGGAGTAAGTTATCTCACTCATAAATCTAATCATAGTCAAGGGTAGTGGAGTTGGGCATAAACCCAAAATTAGTTGTATATACTTATACTTTAATTTCTTTTAATTACATTCTAATTTGATTACAGGAGCTATGAATACATTTAAACACTTTATTTGTTTTCATGAATTGATAATTTGAGTGTTTGGTGTTTTTCCTCTTTTGGTACTTTTTGAAATTAGAAGTTAAGGATTTATGCATGATTAATTGTAATCCATATAATTGAACTATTGTTTTATGTTGCAATGGCTCATTATATGTTGTAACTTCAATGGAAAGTATTAAAGACCATTTGGTGTGGTTAAGAAACTACAAAGAGGATACTGGGTTCATAAAAACCTGAATCACGACATTTTACACATTGTAATTCACTAAGCAAAATAGGCACATGAATATGGGTGTGTCTTTATAAGAAATTTGTTAAGCAAAATCATTTTTCGCATAGAAAATGAGAGAAATTCGCTAAGTATAATGGGTATAGGGACAAAGGTATGTCTCTAAAAAAAATTCATTAAGCAAAATCATTTTTCACTTAGCAAATAGGAGAAATTTGCTCTACAAATTTTGGATAAAGACACGATAAGTTTTGGATAAAATTTGCTAGGCAAATTTAAAGGCCTTTTAAGTGACTTTAATTGTCCAATTAGGTGGATGTTAGTTAAGAAATGTAACCCTAAATGTTAGTTAACTAATGGCTTCAATTTTACCTAAAAATAAGGTTTAAAGCCTAAGATATGGACACTTTAGTTAGAAAAAAGTTGAGTTGATAGATTAATAGATAATTTGATGTCTTTTCTAATTTTTTGGCATAGTATATGATTAAACTTAATCACAATGTTAGTGCAAAAGTTGTAGGTAATTTTATTAACTTTCAATTAAGGTAAAGAAAATTATATGATTAATATAACCCTAAATATTATACTTATACTTTATGAAGGTTGCAGTTGCATAAGAAAAAATGTGACTAGTATGCTATAAGAATCCTAATATGTATGATATATATTGCATAATGCTTTATGTTTGTGAAGTGATGTGATGATATGTGTGATACAATGACAAGAACGAGGACCTAACATATGATAGGTAAAATCCTTTGTGTGAATTGTTAGGTACAGTCATATGCATTTGTGCAAAACATGCATGACACGATATGTGTGTTTACATGTGTGTCCATGATTGTGTTTTAAAAGTACACATATAAGTTTTATTATTATTAAACTTCAACCTCGAGGGTGTGATACTTGATGTGGAACCTTCATAAGCATGTGTTGATCATATGGGTTCAAACATTGTTGCAGAGTTGGGTACCCTTATTAGTCATTAGGAGTGTTAACCCAATTAAGAATGTTAGTACCGAATGTTTATGGTGTAGTGATCCAACATGTACTTTTAGGCTACTTTTATAAAAGGATTTTGAAATGATATCCTATAGATATAAAACTAAGTATGTAAAAGACATTACATTGTATAAGTACCTAAATGTGAATTTCGTTCACATATGTTATGTCATGAAATAAATAGCGTTTTGTGTATGTCACATGACTTTGTTTTTATATCATGAGCACATAGTAAAATGTATTTCACTCAACTTGTTTTTGTGTTTTCTTATATGTATGTTGTTGGTATATGATATTCAGTAGGTCCAAGAGGATAATGCTAAAAAAAAGTCGTATGCTTTCATTTTTACTTGTATTTCAATTTTGTCAAATGACTATAAAGTTTTGATAAATTGTGACATCAATGATGAATTTGTGTTATTATTTTTTAAAGTTTAAATTTGTTTTATAAACCTATTGTTCAGACTTTGGAGAGTCAATTTTGTAATGTTTATGAAATTTACAATATGAAAGTTTGATGTCATATTTTTTCTTTATGAAAAAAAAGTTTCAAATTACTTTTTTTTTCTTTTGCAATGTTTTATTTAATAATTAGTTACAAAGTAGGTGTTGTTATAACTAAATACGTGAATGATCGTTCAATCCCTCAAAATCTATGATTTTGATTATAACAAATAAATTATATAATTTGATAAATACAAATATTTTGATGAGTATCATGACAAAAATATGTCTTAAAGCTAAGAAAAATGTAGTATCTTAAGATGATAAGGATTAGTGGATCCCTTTTTTTGTATGCTTTACGATTTATCTTCGTTTGTTATGTAAGAAAAATAGAGACTGGAGCTCTATTCAATTGAGCTTGCCTTCGGTACCTTCCTAGTGGCTTGGACAAGATATAGTCATTCGTAATTTGAAAAGGGTTTAATCCAACTGAAGGGGTTGGGCCCCAAGCCTTAAACTAGCACTACAAAGAAAACTACGTAGATGACAAGCCTTGTGTCCAAAGGTATAAATGCGTACTTCAAATGTGAATTGCTAAGTGTCCTAAATTCTAAGATATTTTATACTTTTAGTTGAGTTTTTTTTTATAAATATATGTCATAGGAGCTTTCACAAAAAGTATACATCATAGAAGTATGTTTTTTAAATATGTCATAAACCAACATACTTCTTAAGTAACATCAAACTTGTTTTTATACTTACATATTTACTTAACTCTTATCAATCTTTGTACTTTGAATGTTCGAGATAGTTGTTTTCCCAATTTATATATGTTTTTGTTCTAATGTAAATATTCAAATGAACATTTAACAAAAAGTAATAGTTATAATAAAGATAAACAAGATTTCAAATCAAAGGACCATCGAGCTCTAAAGTCTATTATAAAAAATATTAAAGTAAGAATGTTTAGAAAAACAATTGATTTGTTAAAGTTCAAAGAGTGAAAAAGAGAAAAAGATAGAAGACAAGTTTTCTTTTTCCTCTAACAAAAACTAAACATCTACAAAACAAAATATGTAAAATAGAGTCATGCATTCAATACACATCAAAACAAAAAAAATAAAGAAGAATGTTATGTTACAATGAGCATATCTTCCACAATATATATATACACACACACACTAACACATGAAGACTTAGAGAAGTTATATATACAGACTCACGCACAAATTTTTACAAAATCGACTCTAAACTTTCGTACGTCTAAAATTTATATATCTTTTATCGAGATATTGTTTGAAATCATTTCATAATTTTAGCTTTACTAAGTGGTATCCTATGCTAGAACTTTTCATATCTACATGTTATAAGTTATTTATATATTGTATAAAGTTGAGAAAGTTAACAGTGGCTTAATGTAAGTAATAGTTGAGTTTAGTTAATCAAGTAATTAAGTGTTGTAATAAGAAATGACATTAATATAATACTTGGGTTGAGAAGTCACAAGTGATTTAAAAAATACTTGTTGTATAGTCAGAAATGACAGATTCTTACTCGTATGTAAATAAGATTTTGATTAATGAAATTCTCTATGTTTAAGGAAAATTAAACGTAACTTAAAAGTTAAAATAAACTTATATAAAATATTTTGTGTTGAATTTATTCTTCACGTTTTTTATTTATATCTTTTATATTTTTTATTTTTTTCTCTTTATTTTTATTTATAATTTAAAAAAGGTATGATAAAAAGTAAAACTCTCCCTTCAAATAATTAAAGCTAAGTTTTGTTTTAATTTTTAAATTAACTATATTTGTATAAAAAGAAGTATGTTTAAATATAAATTTGGTATCCTTATAAATAATATTTTTATTTTAAGTATTGAATTTTTTTATTTTAGCATATACTATCAAATAATTCTTTTGTTTTTTTTCTTCTATTATCCTCTTTTAAATAATAATATCGTAGTAACAATTTTAGCATTGTGACTTATCACATCATTTTTTATAAGATAGGCATTTTTTTTTTGTTAAGCTGTATTTTTAAAATTTTTATTAATTAATATGATATTATTATTTATTTTAAATAAATAGATATTTTAAAACATAATTTATTGAAAAAAATTATATATGATTATCTTGATAAATTTTTTGACAACAATAT
>JAMLFT010007480.1:0-14749 GCA_026544285.1 Pachyrhizus erosus | reverse complement strand
ATGTTAAAACATTAGTCATTTTGAAAATAAGAAAATATCATTTAATTACAGTAATTATATATTAACTAAAAATTTTAAAATTTTAATAAGATATTAAAATACTTATTTTAATTTTATTTTTTAACAAATATTATTGTATTTAAATACTTAATAATACATATTTTAAAATAGAGATATTGATTATGGATATTTTAGTAATGGTGGGAATACATTATAATATTTATTAACATAGTGATAACAAATTACTCTCGATTTAAAGAAAATGGTTTTGCTAACTTATGTCTTAAGGATATTGATTAAGAAATTTAAAATAAAAAAATATAATTAGAATTCATCTTAAGAATGTTTTGAAAATCACAACAAAAAATGAATTAGTGACACTTTTAATGAAAAATTTATACTTTTTCAGTTTTAAATACACACCCAATTATCTTACACTTGCTAAACACTTGATTAACACCATTTAATTGTGTGAGTTTTATTTAAAAAATAAATATTTATTTAAAATACCATTCTTTTAAACTTAATATAAAAAAATCATTGAAAACAAAATCTTAATTAAATGAAAAAATTTTAAAAATAATTTTATTAAATAAGATAAAAACAATTAAAATTTATTTATATTTAAGTTCAATATATAATTTTTTTTTCTTACATTCAAGATCGAAATAAATATTTATAATTCCTCAATCAGGACTCTATAAACTTAGTCATTTGCCTAAAGAAAAAACATAGTTAATAATATATATTTTCTGCAGCAATTAGTAATAAAGTACTGACACTGAACACATGTTTCATACTTAGTAAAAAAAAAAAAAAAAAAGATATGTTTCTCAATTTATTGCAATAAATTACTTGAACCTAAGATGTTGATTAGGCTAGTCAACACGAACTTTAGCATTTATTATACTGTAACATTAAGTTGATTTAATGTCGACTTAAATGAATATTAATTACAAAATTTAATGTCGGCTAGACTGATATTAAATTTTTTTAAAACCCACTAGAGTTAGTTTAGTCCTAGTAGAAAACTTTAGATAATATGCAAAAAGTCTTGTATTACGTACCAGAAAAATATTTTTTATATTGTACGTCTTATTATGATTTTTAAATGTATTTTTATATATTTTTTAATAATATTTTTTTATTTTCTTATTAAGCATCCTAAGAACACTAGTTAATAAAATCTTTAAAAAATTATAAAAAGTGAGATTCGAAAGATGGTATGGTCGTAACTAACTTTTGATCCTATTTTATGTCATTGTTGTAATGTTAATCATTTTCAACTTTTAATTCAAAATTAACCTTTTCATATATAACTATTTCGTCTTTTAAAACTTTCAATTATTTTGTTAAGATAAATGTTAATTAATATCTTAAAAATACTTATTAAATAATTTTAATTTTTTTTATTAAAATGTGAAATTAATAAACTTTTATTATAATTTTCAATATATTTTTAATGTGAATTTTAATAAAAAAAATATTTTTTAAATTTTAATAATTTTATTAATTACTTTAATTACACATATCTATTTCATTTCTTTTTTTACTGACATAATTTACTATATCCATATTTTTATTTCTCAATTTTTCTATATATTAAATGATAAAACGTAACACAATCATTTTGAATAAAATAAAAGACTCTCACACGAACTATAAAATATGATGTCATACAAGATTAATTAACCTAAAAATAAATTAAAATAATATTTTATATATTTTATATAAATTAGACTTAATATTTTTTATTTTTATATTAATTCTTTCTTAATATTTAAAAATATTATTATTACAACATTCTTATATATTATATTAATATTTTTTTTAATATTTAAAAATATTACACTGACCTCTCTTTATATATTATATTAGCATCCTAATAAAAAAAATAGCATAAATCTAAAAATAAGAGAGGTATTATTTGTAATTAAAAAAATCTAAAAAACATTAATATAATTTGCTCTTAATTTTATTTTTTATAGTTTTACACATGCAAAAACTGAGGATTGATTAAACTTATTTTTTTACTTTAAATTTTAAAGGGTTTAAATAGTATATTAAACTGATTAGATTGGATATAAATGACAAAAAAAATATTATGTATTTCAACCATAACGAAGTAGTTACTTTTAATTTTAACATTTTAAATTAACTTTGGACTTACATATGATTATGCTCTCTAATAAATAGGATGTTTTTAGTTTTAGTTTCATAATTTTTTTTATAATTTTATATTTTTTTTAGTTTTTATTATTAAATAGTAATAACATTAAATAATAATATAACAGTGATATTGATAATTCAATGACTTGTTATATTATCAAGAATATAGTCAATGTAATTTTTTATTTGTTAAATTATTTTTTATATTTTTTATTAACTAGTTTGACATTATCAATTGTTTAAATATATGAAGGTTTAAAAACACAGTATAACAAAAAAAATTATATACAACTATTCTATTAAACCCATTGATAATGTGATAAGTTAGCAAACTATAAACATTATTATTATGTTATCATTTAACATTATTACTTAACTGTAAAAATAAAACCAAAAATATTTTAAAGAACTAAATAAAATACTTTTAAGGATTAAAAATAAAAAAATATTATATTTTTAAAAGACCAAAATCATATTTAAACTTTAGTTTTAATATCCCTAATTTTAAAAAAAATCATAAATTGCCGAAAGAAACTTTCGTATCCCTATTATAATATAAGTATATGACAATGCATTTATATTACTACTAAATTTATATTTAAAACTCTTAATATGTATTACTACTAATAACTATGAATATAAGATTTTAACTAAAATGTATCATCAATGTAAAAATTACGCTATTAACCGATAAACAATCATCATAAATATAATTTTTAAGGAATTAATATAAAAATTAACAAACTTCATCACACAATATAATTTATAATTGCATAACTATAAAAATAATTAAATTTATGACTAAAATGTTAACTATAATAAAAGCAATATGTCTATGTTATTTTATAGAAGCCACGGGTGTTAAGCTAATTTTATTTAATAAAGATGAAGTGAGAAATTGGAAAATCCTAATTTTAGAGAAATTAGTGAAGTTGTCACCCTAATAGCACCAAAGCCACCTATTTTAGTTTTTTTTTTTTATCAGTACTCTTATTTTATATAGAAATTAAAATATTCCAGGGGTTTAGCATTATGGGGTGGGCTAAGATGTCATCCAATGCTTGAAGAGTGTACATCTTGTCGATGAAATCTTAAACCTTGACGATGGAGTGGATTATTCGAGAATCACATTTGTTAATAAGATGATTTATCTAATAATTGATATTTACATATAGAAATGGTGTGAAATTTGTATTCCTTTTGACAAATAGGAAGATTTAAGCGTAGGATGACTATATACTGAAGTGCAAGGCAAAACTAATTTTAGCATTATGGGCAGCAGCGTCAT
Organism: Pachyrhizus erosus; assembly: GCA_026544285.1. Taxonomy (NCBI): domain Eukaryota; kingdom Viridiplantae; phylum Streptophyta; class Magnoliopsida; order Fabales; family Fabaceae; genus Pachyrhizus; species Pachyrhizus erosus. The sequence continues at coordinate 11,292 of JAMLFT010007480.1, read as the reverse complement.
GGTAACTTTTGTAATCATACAAAATCAATTAGAGACTGTAGAATAATAACAAGTGTGCAAAAGAACAGTTAAGATCAGAATGAAGGATATGGAACAGGGAACTGGGTGGATTAATCATCAAAGGACCATAATAATAAGAGAATATAAATGATGATGATCATGAACATGAAACGTGCGGCCATCATTAACTAATGAAACGAGGCCTCACTACTCGCACACCTTGACCCTTTTCTTTCACTACTTTTTCTTTATCGATTAGATAAGTTTGGTGGGACGAAAGTGTCCGTGCAACATAATGTTCTTGTCTTGCCTACTTGTCCTGCCCGCCACAGTTTTCTCTCTCATCTTTTTTCACTGATTTTCAGTTTCCTTTTTAAAAAAGAAAAGTTGTTCACACCCTCTTTCTCCCAAATTAATTGACATGCTAGCGTTTATTAAATACATGTTTTTGGAACTATGGTGCACTGCCCATTTTGCTGGGAGAACAGTTCTTTGATTATTATTAGATTATTGAGTCGCTCTTATTATTTACTATCAGGTGGGTAGTGATGTGTTGTAGAAAAGAGAACTTGAATGAAGCAAAAAGCTAGGGACACCATCCAATGTCACCGAATCTATCACGTGGCTCACCAGTCGAGGCTCTCCTCCTCTCTTTCCTCGATAACATTGAACGAAAAGCAGATGTTACCACACCTGAGGCCATTTTTACCAGAGTAGCCTTTCGTATTTCTTTTGCTTTTTCAAAATGCCAGTGCCATAAAATTTGGGCCATTCACTAATTAGCCTGCCAAAGCCATCTGAAACCTGATCGCTCTTCTCCGCAAGCAAAACTTAAAAAAGCTTACTGATTCTCTCCAGTTCTCAGGAGGAAGAGAGCACCAAGGATCCATTTGCAGGCTTTTAGTCTTTTACTCGCTGCTTGAATTTGGATTTAGTAAGCTGTTAAAACAAAACATAATCATAATCTGGTGAAATGCAGCAAGTTTACATTTCCCCGCTCTTTCAGCTAAAAATGAGTAAAAGGCGTACGAACTAGATTAGGATTCAGTAGCATAAAACAATGTAAAAAAAAAAACAATAACACTAGTGAAAATATTAAAATAAAACGTGATTCTTTTGGGTATGATTCTATACTTTTGATAATTTGAGCGGCATTTGAATGAAACAGAAACAGCCAAAAGTTGAGTGAAAAGTTATACATAGGTTATAGGGATTAATAAAAGCCGTTTCAACCGTTGCGAGATTATACATGGTCGTCCACCAAATACACCGTCGTCCACTAAGAACCAAGGATTTAGAGCTTCAGTATGATTAAATAACAAGGTCAAAGTCCAATGCGAACAAATTAAATACCTCCCTACTATTTTATGGGACTAGAAAAAACCCTTTTAACAGTAGAACCCCCATTCATGGTTTCACACGATATTTGCGTTGGAACTCGATAGTTCATCCCAAATTGTGTTCAGCTTAGAGTGACTTTGAATCAAACGAGCAAGCGAGTAAGAAATGACATAAATGCATAAAAATTGCGAAAACTAACAGCACTGCATTAGAATACGAACATTATTAATTGGGAATGCTAACAATGACAAATGTGTCCAACATCCTACCACGAAAGACAAAGTTAACATACAAATAAACTCAAGCCAGCAAATATTTTAGTATTAAGAACAATATAACAACTGTATCTAACGCACATACAACAACACAGTTTCAGTCTCTTTATTAATCAGTAAATTGGCATCCCGTAGCTCAGCCAAAGTGTAAAATGAATGGCACTCGAGCTCAAGCCTTCGTTGTACTCTCCTGCACCTAGCTCAACCATAAGCCATAACTGCAACTATATATATATATATAAGCCAGGCAACAGTAATTTCACTAGAGAATTACATACTGAGCTTCTACCTGCCATTATTCTATTTCCCAAATCAAAGGTGGCATTAGATTCCATGGTTCAATCCAGTCTGATCTGTGATCACTCAAGCGTTAGCGAAGAATCATCATCCATTGTCCACACAAAACCAGGCATGTCCAACCTTGGCCCGGCAATAGTCCTGTATATATAAAGCTTCTCAACAGGACAATTATCTGGCCTTGAATCTGGAGGTCCTCTTTCATCAATGACTTCAACGTTGAGTCTGGGCATTTTCTGACCCAGTAGCTTACATGCTCCATAACTCACTGAGCAGGAGGACATCCAAAGGGATCGCATTGTCTCCAGCTTTGCAGCATTTGCCAAAAGGGCCTTGTCACCAAAGGGGCAGTCCCTGATTTCCAGCTTCCTAAGATTATCACACCCAGACAGCACGTGATGAAGTCCCAAATCACTATCTCCAGCAAAAGCCACAGATAGCATCTCCAGCTTTTTCCCATAATTCCCTATATACTCAAAAACACGATCAGTAAGAAGACCAGATAGGGATAGGCGTTGCAGATCCTTGCAATGCTCTACAATAGCTCCAAAACCAGAATCCAGTGGTTCATGGGTAAGATAGTCAGGAGTTCGAGGCTCAATAATACAAAGCCGAAAACGAGTCAAATTAGGCCTGTTCCGTGCAATTGTATGTAGGGCTGCATTAGACATTTGACGACAAAAATATAGAACTGATTGGAGTTTTGGGCAACCTTCAGACACAGATACAAGACCCTGTTCTGTCAATGCAACATTTGGTTCAAAACCAAATGGGTTAGATGGAAACACCCTTAACTCCCTTAGATCCTTACATGATGCAGCAAGAGCATAAAGACCAGCATCTTCTATGTAATCCAGCACCTGTAGAAATCACCTTAATAAGTGCAAGAGTTTAAAGTATGACTTCTGTCAGCAAATCAGAGATGTAATATCAACATGGGGCATGCAATAAATGGAAAACATCACATAAATCAGACATACCCATAACCGCAACAAATTTGTGCATTGACTGATAAGCTTAATAAGATCAGAGCTTTGAATAATAGCATAACTCAAGTTTAGCGATGTTAGCCTGGAGCAGATGGGGTAGACAGCTGGAAGGTAAGATGGGAGCACATCGCAAAAGCCAGACAAGCTCTTCAACTGCTTGCACCCAGAAAATGCTGCCTCCAGGTTTGAGAAGATCTCTGGTCGCATCTCAGTTGAGTGGAATCCTGTGCCTAACTCAACCAGCTGAGGACACCCACGAAGTAGGTTGGGTAGTCTATCAAGGGGCACAGCACGATTGAGGCGGAGGGTCTGCAGGTTGGGACACCTCCCAAGCAAACGCTCCAGTGCAGATAAACTCACTTCATTGGCTAAGCAAGAGATGTTGAGTGAGACTAATGACGTGTAGGAATCAGGAAAATGGCTTAGCCAGTGCCCACTAAGGTCCTCCACTTCACTTTCCTGCAAGTCCAACTCCCTCAAATTCCTACGATGCAAAAGCAGACAGTGGCATTATCAATGACAGTGTCAAGACCACTTAAATTCAGAAACTGGCATCCTCTGGATTTCTTACACAAGAATGTAGTACATTGTACAACAGAGCTAAAATTTAGTGTCATTGTTATTCAACACGGAATAGACCGAAAATATACACGTTATCAAATGGTTCGGACTACCTCCTCTAATCCGTTATCAAACAAATAATGTCCCCCTAATCTTGCAAGCTCCCAACAAGAATAGACGGAAAATATACAAGTTATATATGTAAGTCATTAACTAAGGATTTAATTGAAATGCACTGCGAGCGCAACAATTTTTAGCCAGTCAATCAATTATAAATTAAATTGTCATGCCATAAAAAATCACATCACAAATACCTAGATATTCATAATGAATCATACTCACGATGCCAAATTTTCACGACATTTTTTTTACAAATAGCGTCAAAACCCTAGCACAAACCACACGGAGAACGTTAAGAATACTTGAGAGAAAAGAAAAGGAAAACGGATCTAACATAAACCCGAAAAAACGAATAAAAATAACGACATGTCTCTCAAATTTACCACAACGACCGTTCCAAAAACACATGAATAAAAGAAACTTGAAAAAGACACAATAAACATAAATTCGATATGAACCTCTGTTCTTAAGAACTACTAGTAAGCCCTAACTCGAAGACTTAGTTAAAATCCGAAATATTTTACGTTTGATTTAAGAGAAACATAAATGAGCCAAATCTGAGCATAAAAACGGTTAGAGAGCCATCGATCATGTTAACCAAAACAGAAAACGACACTCAAAAGCGAAGATCCGAAGTCCGAAACAGAGGTTGCTCCAGGGACAAAAGAAAACGTTAGCCATAGCTATAACTAACTACCTAGTGTCTACTAGCAATGAGAATCTACAAAGTGGAGCAATGTATCGTTTCGTTTGTCTCTAGAAAAAGTAATAATGAAACCTGCAGTTGGCAGCAATGGTGGCAAGTCCATCAGTGGTGAAACCCTCACAGGAAGTGAGAACCAAGACCTTGAAGTTTTTGAAGGACTTTGCGATGAGTTCCAAGCTCTCGTCAGTGATGACCATCCTCTTGAGTCTGATCTCTTCGAGGCAGGGGAAGGCGCAGGCCATGGCGGCGATCCAAGGACAAACGTAACCGCCCCAACCCTCGGGCACCAAATTGAAGTCCGCGAAGTGCGGCTTCCCTTTGAGCGAAATGGATCTCACCTCAGGAAACCGCTTGATCACCATCATAGGGCTGACCGCGTAGCAGTTCCCGACGAACACCTTCCTCCTGCACCACCGCTCGATCTCGTACCACGACTTGCACACCAGCGAGATCGCGTTCCGGTCCCCCTCGCTCGTAATGAACGAGAACACGTGCTCCAGCACCTCCTCCGGAAACGAAAACGTGTATGTCATTCTCTGCATATGGAAAATAAAAATAAAAAATAACCCAACCAAACGGCGTCGTTTAAGTATGAGTAAGTCACAACAACGGCGAAGCAGTTGCACTGTTAGATCTGAGACGCCATTATCAGCAAGCGAGTGTAGTAGTATGTAATAATGTGTGATGTGAGTGAGAGAAAGAGGGAGAGAGGATAAGGAGTTTATGTTTATGCTGTGTGTGCCCAGTAAGGTTAGAAATTAACCATGGTTAAATAGGTGGTGGTGAACTGGTCACTGGTTATGGTTTTTCTTTTTTATTAGAACAATTATGAAGGAGACACGTGGTGAGAGTGGTGGATAGGAGCCGTTGGATGCGGATCTTAATATCTTATCCGTTGAGAAGGATGGAAGAGGAGCCGCAGAAAACGGGTGTACGTAAAAGCCGTGGACCAAATGGGGACGATATTTCTTATATGTCGTTATTTTCTCGCGACTCGTCGGGATGGGTAGACCGACAGGGTTTTATCGCGGAGGGAGAGGTTTGATTAAGTGTTATCATGTGTACCGAAGTGGGTGGTGGAAGGGAATCTCATGATTCGCGTTGCACGGCTGGATCTGAAGACATGGGGGGAGGATACGGTGGGGACCATACGCGATGCACGGATATTATATGTAATATTTTCAGTCTGTGTAATATTAAATAATTTATTGAGGGAATGAATGATATGAAGTGGAGTCTGGAAATCATGACATCATGGCCGTCCAATCATATGTGAGTGTTTCATTCTATGATTCTAACAGTCAGATATTTGTTTCCGATTTCTCACACATTTCCTATCAAACTTATTTTTCTCACTCAATCAGACCCTCATCTCTTCCCCTCAAAAGAAACCCTAGGTCCACTTTATTAATGGCACCATATACACTAATCTAATAATGATCCATGTCATTATTTACCATATGGTTATGGTACTAGTACGAATGAGCCTGCATTAATGACCTTATCGTGCAAATGTCAAAACTCAAAATACACTACCATCAATTAAGGTACTGTATTATGGTTCATCCATGAAATCAAATTCAACTTTAGGTTATATTTTACATATTAATCATTGTATTATGATAATTGCTATGATACCCTTTTTATATTAATAATCATTTTTATTTCAGTTTAAAAGTTCCTGAGAACATCTATAGCACCTAATTTAGGTGAGATTTTATTTCGAAAACAGCCAACTTCAAAATGCACTTATGTCAATTTCAAATACGACACTCTTTAAAATATTATTATATAACTTTAGTTCTTATATGTTAGTAGTAATAATTCATAAGTGTTACAAAAAGAAGTAATAATTTATAATATTTGCTTGTTTGTAAGTGAGTGAAAATAAAACTGTTCAAAATAAAAAAATTTAAATATTTATTATTACTTGTTTTTAATATTTAACAAATAATAATTATAATGTAATGTGTTTAATTTTAAAAAATACTAATTAAATATACAAACTAAGTGAAATATGCAAGCGCACACAAGCATATCTAATGAGAATTTTCTTCACTTTTTTTATTATGAGATGAAATAATTTTCATCATATAATCATGTAAGAATAGTTAGTATTAAATATAAATTTTTATTTACAGTTATATTTACAAGTATAGTGTCTATCAAACAAAAAATTAAAATTTATAATGGAATGAATGGAAAGGAAATGCAAACTAATAATGAGCGCTAACGAAATATTCTAATTTCTATAAGACGCATTTTCCATTAATTAAAAGTATTTTTGGTTGTTAAATGACTGTCTGGGGGACGTAAAATTAAAAAAAAAAAAAAAAAAAAAAAGAAAAAAAAAAAGTGGAAAACTATTAGACTAGCAAATCCTTGAATAGCGTATAAATCTCTTCAGTTACCGTATTGGTTAGTGATATTCTTTTCTTCCTTTTTGGTAGATGCTGATCGTAAATCTTTAGTTAGTTAAATCATATTATTATCTTAATTTGATTCTGACAAGCAATTCTCTAAAAAAGTGTTAGATTAGCACAGGTGGCGATATCCAATAAGAAAGCAAGTAGATGAACAAGTTTAGTAATGCAATAACTGATTGGCTTTTATCCTTAGTATATATTCAGTCAAATTCTATTCTAGATAGGAAGAAATAAAGAATTTAAAGCACCAACCTCTTCTTTTCTCCCTTTTTCCATAATACATACAGCTGTGTTTATTTATATTGTTTTACGTATCAAATTCGCATTTTCACACACACTAACATCTCATGTATGCTTTCCAATCAAATTTCTAAATATTAAATAATTATATAATATTTTAATTAAAACATAGACCAACTACTCCACTAATTAACTCTATTAACTACATATCGATAGAACTAGAAAAAAAAAATTAGTTTGGAGCACCTAATTATATATAAATTGTATATTAACATACTTTTGTTACTAGTAACGTGTATACACGCCATGTTGAAAACTCCATTACGACGGCACTTTTCCTATTTTAAAATAATAAAATATGATTTAAATACCATTTTAATTCTTATAAAATAAGATATTTTGTGTTTATATTTCATGAAAATATGAATTTGAATTCGTTGCTAATGTAAAGACTTAAAAACATTTTTATAAATACTCTTGGAATCTCAAATTTGTCCTAACTCTAAAAAGTATTTGAAATCAGCTAAACTTTTATATAACAAAAAAAAAATTGTATCATTTATGAAAATTGATTTTTGAGTGTTGTGGGAAAACAAAAAATAGTGGAAGAGAAACCAAAAGAAGCAAGGAAGTAAGAGGAGCAGAGAGCAATCCATTGGCTTTGCTGAGGAATCGATTAAAGTACAAACAAGCTGCACGTTGCATCTCAATCAAAGTCCCCTTCCTCTCCCTCATCATCAGAACTTTTTTCACAGTGTACGGTCTGGGTTGTGTAATGTATATTGTAGTTTAGTTACACCTATGCCAATAAAACCTAAAGCCTGGTACCATTTTTTTTTATTTTTTTTCCCTTTTCAAATAATCAAAGAAGGAAAATAAATTTCCTTGGTTTTGTCCCCTGCTAGCCATAAATTGATGGACATTTCCATTTCATTTCATGAGCACGTGACATATGGCTTCTAAAAGAATAAAAAGCTGCTATACATTTCATTTACTCTTGCATTAAAAGAAAAATGAACTCTTAATTTGTTTTATGTACCATTCATATGTAACTTTAACTTCTATATTCGTAAACACTTTAAATTTGGAACAATAATAATTTAAAGACATTTTGTTCTTAAAAATGATACTTTTTAAAATTAGTTTTTATTTGAAAGTTTCAGTCTTCATCTTTAAAAATTATATTATTTTTTACTTCATGTAAATACTCAAATGATTTAAACAAGAATTAAAGTTAAAAAAATATAATATTTAAGACAAACAACACGTTTACTTAAACCAATACTTTGAATGGTCTGAATATAGAAAGGCATTTAATTTAGTTAAATAAAAAAAATATTTGACTCATGGTAAAAATAAATTAAAATATAAAAAATGCGTTCGTTATTATAAAAGTTTAATAATAAATTTAATTGATTAAATACTATTTAAATAATGATTTGTAAGTATATCATTATTATATATTAAAAAACTAAAAATATCTTTTGAGTAATTTACTAACTAAAATATATCTATTTTTGTTTCAAATTTAAGAATGCAAGTAGCACATTAAGTGAGGTACATTAAAGATATGTGATTGTATTAGAATAAAAGTGTACATGTGATAGTTTTTATGTCAAAGGGATAAATTTTAAAATATTAATAAAAACGAATAAGTTTTAAGAAAACATAAGTAAATTTCAAAACAAAACTTTTTATTTATTTTTTAAATTTAAATTACTGAAATCATATTTTTAAACACAATTTTTCTTTATTTTCTAATTTTCCACCAAAGTTGTGGTTGAAATTACGACTTTCACTTTTTGATAAATTAAAGTCGTGCGATTTAGTCCTTCCTTGTTAAAAAAAATGAATTTTAAATTTTAAAAAATTAATAAAGTTATGTTTTGAAATATAATTTCTTCATATAAAGTCGTGTTATATTTATAAAATTTTAAAATTTATTTATTTTTTAAAATTCTGAAAAAAAAAAAAACTATTCCGTTTTTGTAAAAATTTCATAAAACCTAAAATTGTTATACAATTTTTTTCTGTTACTTTATAATACAGTAATAATATCGTCAATTTTATTAATTAAACTTAAATTCAAAATAACTTCGACTGTCGTATCATTTCTCTGTATCAACTTTTGGTTACTAAAAAACCCAGAGGAAGTATAGCATCGAGAGTAACTTTCTTTCTAACATAAATACGCCAAAAAATCTTATGGATGTATGAACCATTTATAGTATTGGTTTAAATACTTTTTTCTTTTAAATATTATATTTTAAACTTTAATTCTTGCTAAATTTTGTTCAGTCTTTACATTCAATATATGATACTTTTTAATATGTTAAAAATTAAACATTTAAATTAAATTGGTATTTTTAATTAGTTAATTGATAAAAAAATATTATTGGTTTTTTAATATATGATAATATATTTATAAATCATCATTTAAATAATATTTTATCTAGTACGTTTATTATTAAACTTTTAAAATAACGAATGTCATTTTTTCATATTTTATTGATTTTTATTTTGAGTAAAAAATTATTTAACCAAATTAAATTTCTTTTAATTTTCATACCATTTATTCTATTGGTTTAAATACGTTATTTGTATTAAATATTTATATTTTTATCCTTAATTTTAATTTAATTTTTTAGTCTTTATATTTAGTAAAAACAATACATTATTGAAGATTAAACAATTAAACATTTAAATACAAACTAACTCTAAAAATTAAAAATATAATTTCTTTAATTCATTTTTGTTTTATCACAGTTGCAAGTATTTATGAATAGAAGTTCGTATTATAATTTAAGGCTACAAAAAACAAATTAAGAGTATGTTAATAAATACTTTTTCCATATTTTTTATAAATAAAAAGTTAACTAATTTTTTAAAATATAAATAAATTTTAATTATTTTTATTTATTTAATGTTAATTTTTTAAAATATTTTTCTTTTAATTATTTTAATATTTTTAATAGATTTTTTAAAATTTATCATTCTTGAACAAGTTCCCATGACATGATAATATGGGGTTTCGCTCACTAGGCACGAACTCCATTTAGCTGCGCCTTTTGCAAAAGTTGAGACTAAACAATAAAATAAGAGAAAGAGTGCCTGAAACAAGGAGAATCAACGGTTTGAATTTCATCTTAAATCAAGGTTTGTATCTATTTACATTGTTTTCAAAATAGCAAAATAAAAATTATAATTATTATTTTAGATAATAGTAAAAATTTTCCTTAAAAAAATTACAAACGAGTTCCATTCAAAAACTAAGGTCTAAGACAATGAATTAACAATCATTTTATTGTTTGTCTTTCTTTTTGTGTATGAACTGTGAAGTTCAATGATCTGTATTAAAATAGTTAAGCAACAGTTTGGTTGTCTTACATGTATAGTTCATTATTTTATTACCAAGAAATCGAGCTTATGATTTTAAAAATGATAAACAGGCATTTGGTACTAAAAACAAAAAAAAGTGTAATTTACTGTCGTTTAAGTATCTAAAAATATTAAAATAAAAAAATGTTAAAAATATAATTTATTCATCAATTTAATCTCGTCATTAAATTTTTTTTGTTAAAGTTAACATTTATTCCCATATAACATATTATCTAACTATATAATAAACTATAGTCACACGTTAATAATACGCGATAACATGATATATATATAAAAAAAAATTAATACTAAATCCTAAATTTTTATTACTTTAAAAATTTAAATATCAATTAATTATATATTTAGAGATCAAAATCACTTTTTTATCCTTTTAAAAATATATTAATGAATTGAGATAATTAATGAGTTTAATATTAAGTTCACGCACAATTCTTCTAAATTATATGTCTCGCTTGTGTGGAATTAAATTATCTTTATCTTTAATATTAGTACTAGTAAATTTACTTGTGAAAAAATATAAATTAAAAATTAATATTCAATATTATAAGTAGATTTAAATTTAAATTTTGAATAAAATAATTTTATATAGTTAATAAATTATGTTAATAGATTTTTTTTAAGTGTGCAATGATTAAAACAATATTGTATTAAGTAATACATTATTGAGTATAGATTAATACAATACAGTAATATTTAAAAAAAATGTAAAAATAAGATATAAATAAATCAACAATACATTATTGTATTAAATAGAAAAAATAAATATGAAACAATAATTAAAACAATAAAATATTACAATCACCTATGTTAATATCAACTTATTTTATAAAAATTTTAAAAAATAATCCAAAGATAGAAGGGATCACGGACACCTATAGTACAATTTTTTAATGCAAATTGTTCTTGCAGTTTAAAATAGAATAAAATGAATGTAATTA
>JAMLFT010007479.1:0-14750 GCA_026544285.1 Pachyrhizus erosus | reverse complement strand
TTTTTAAAATTATAAAATTTTAATTTCTATTAAATGATGATTTGATAAATATGTTGATAGTTTACTAATTTATTATGTCATTAAAAAATTTGACATAATAATTATATATAATTTTTTTTTATAAATCATATTTTTAAATTATTATCTATTCAAAATAATTGATGATGTTATATTAGTTGATAAGAAATTCAAAAATATAATTTAGCAAAAAAATACATGTGATTGATTTGCTGACAAGTCATTATATTGTTAACGTTGTTATATCACTGTTACGTCATTATTTAATGTTATTATTTGATAATATGAACTAAAATAAAAATAAAAATATTAAAAGATGAAAACAAAAAATACTTTATTTCTCAAAAACTAAAATCAAAGTTAAACCTAAAAAAACTAATATATAATTGACTTAAATAACATTTTGATCCTTGTAGAATATAATGCTTTTTTATTTTAGTTTTTTTAAAAAAATTGTTTTACTTCTTTAAAGTTTTCACTTTTAAATAACAACGTTAATTGATAATATAATAATAATTTTGAATGTCCAACGAATCATGTCTTCAAGGAGTCCAACAACACATTTATGTGTAAATTTATTTAATAAACTATATTTTTGAATTCATATAAGTTTAAAACAGTTAATAATATTAAATTAGTTAATGAGAAATTTAAAAACATAATTTAACAAAAAAATCATGTGATTGTCCTATGTCATTGTTTAACTATGTTTTATTTAAAGTAGGGACTAAAAACAAAACAAAAATCTTTAAAAAACTAAAATCAAAACAAAAATTTTTAAAGGACTAAAATCAAAACTCTTTATTTTTTAGGGATCAAAATGTTATTTAATCCTATATAATGTTATTTTATTAATTTTTAGTTTATTTTCATAAATTTTAAAGTTGGTCAAACTAGTTTATAAAATAATAAAAATATCTATAAACTCCTTGAATTTCTTATCTATGTAAAAAATGAAATTATTTTAAGTTAATTAATAATTTTAAATTTAAGTTTTGAGTATTATAATATTAAATATTTTGAAAAAAACTTACCCTCTAAAATGATATACTTTGAATAAGATAATCTAGAATGTAGTGAGTACATGTATTTTTTATATATACATATATTGTATGATAAAATTTACGTTATTTTCATTAATTGAGAATCATTTAATATAAGATGAAATATATATTATTAATAGATTCTCATGAGTAGATTATATATATGTATATATATAATTTCTTGAAGTTTAACTAATAATTAAAATATAATAGAAAAAATATATTAAAAAGTGAATTGTTAATTAATTTAAGAATAAAAATTTAGTTTTTGAAAATGTAAAATATTATCATGTTAATTCTTGAATTTAAGAAAATTTTAATTAAGTATGTAAAATCTCTAGTTATTTCATCTCCGTCTTTAAAATTAATCATTATAATTATTTTAGTTTTTGAATATATACTAATATTATCATTTATATCACATTTTTTTTTAATTTTAAGCTAATGTGAGTGTTTAAGCTAATGTGAGTGTTATATTACAATTTTAGAAATTAATATAATAAAACTGCACACTTTTAAAGAGCAAAATTATAGTTTACTCTTAATTTAGAGTTGACAATATCACTTTATTGTTCAGCTTAATTTGTAGCTAATTTATTATTGTCATTTATTTTTATTTATTTTTTTCATTTCTTCTGACTCTTCCACGTTAGAATTCAAAGAAAAACACCAAACTAACACTATTTCTTTCAAGTCATTTCTTTTTGGGTAGAACTAAGATTAATCATCCATCTTTCCTAACATGGATGAAATCGAGGTTCCTGCCCTTTTCCTCTGCCCAATTTCTTTGCAGCTTATGAGTGACCCTGTCACAGTGTGCACAGGAATCACGTACAATAGAGAAAACATAGAGAGATGGTTATTTTCATGCAAGAAGAACAAAACCTGCCCTGTCACTAGGAAATCACTTTTACACACAGATCTTACTCCAAACCACACTCTCCAACGTTTGATCCAAGCTTGGTGCATCAACAATGCCTGGCTTGGCATTGAAGCCATTTCATCTCCAAAGCCAACCATTGACCAAACTGAAATTGTGAAACTCCTCTTAGAAGCAAAAAAGTTTCCGGAAAAACAGCTCAAGTGTCTTAGAAGGCTTCAATCTATTGCCTTTGAAAGTGAAAGTAACAAGATCTGTTTGGAGTCTGCAGGGGCAATAGATTTCTTGGCTTCCACCATGATGATAAATTCAACTGTTATGAGTGAAGCAGCTACAGAACTCTTGTTTCATCTAAACCCTTCTGAATCTCAGTTTAGAAATGTGATGAACAGTGAGGGGATTCAATTTATTGAGTCTTTGTTTCAGGTGTTGAAGCTTGGAAAGTTCCAATCTCGGGCTTATGCAACTGTGCTATTGAAGTCAGCATTTGAGGTGGCTGGTCCAACCCAATTGAACAATGTCACATCAGAGTTGTTTGTGGAGATAATTAGAGTGTTAAAGGATCAGATTTCACAAGAGGCTTCTAAGGCAGCATTGAAGCTTCTTGTGGAGTTGTGTTCATGGGGTAGGAACAGGATCAAAGCAGTAGAGGGAGGTGGGGTTTTAGTCCTCATTGAGCTACTTCTTGATGTGTCAGAAAGGAGAGTATGTGAACTCATGTTGATAGCTTTGGACAGACTTTGTGGCTCTGCAGAAGGAAGGGCAGAATTGGTGAACCACGGAGCTGGAGTGGCTGTTGTGGCCAAGAAAATTCTGAGGGTTTCTCATGTGGCAAGTGATAGAGGAGTCAAAATTTTGACCTCCATTTGTGGGCATTCAGCGACCCCAAGAGTCCTTAATGAAATGTTGTTATTTGGGGCTGTGTCTAAGTTGTGTTTGGTGCTTCAAATGGAGGGTGGTTCCAAGGCCAAGGAGAGAGCAAGGGAAACACTCAGATTGCACTCCACGGTTTGGAGGAATTCCACATGTATTCCTGTCCCTTTGCTTGCATCCTATCCATGATCTTGTGGATCACAGGCTTTTCATAATCAAGGTGAAGGTATTAAAATATCTTCGTTCATAATGTTTTTTAACTGTTTATTGTGCAATTATACGAATGAATCTCTCAAGTGTTTTGGATAGAAAATGGATCCCAATATCTATGTATGTAAACATTATGCTCGAGAACTGTATATTTACTAGCAAGCACTATAATTAACTGTTCATTGGCTTGTCAGTCATAGCTGTCATATACAGTTTGTTTGAGCAACAAACATTCAAGCCAGCCTTGAGTGTGTAATAGTCTCCGAAAGCCCGAGATTGATTTTGGTTGGTAGTGCTGAGCTTTTTGCTGAACAAGATGCTTTCAATGTTTGAAGTATTAGCTTACCTAATCCTCTCAGTAGAGATAAAGACAAAGGGTCATTGATGTCAGCTTAAAATCAGTTTTGTTATTTGAGTTTAATTTTAATACTCTATCAGTATAAAAAAAACTATAATATCTTAATTTTAAATTATTCTACAATATTCCTTTGATACCACTTTTCCTACTTCGTAGATAACCTTTCTAGGGAGATTTTCAAATGTCTAAAAACTAATTGAGTAGTTGTAATTCAATGAATTATTTTCGATTCAAGTGTCTATGTAGACATTCTCTAGGTGAGTTTTTGCTAGTAATTCTAGCAGGTCATTGATATCCTACCTAGTAATCTTGGAACTGTCTCTCCATTTTACTACTTTTGATGTAAAAGAAATTCTAAATATAATTTTAAAATAATTATTATAAAAGTTAATGATTTTAATTATATCATAATTTATATTGGATTATACTTAAATACTATAAAACTTCTTACATGATCAGTGTATTTCAATAAAATTCTTATTATTTATGCACTTGAAATTCCAAAAAGAAAAATCATTAGTCAAGGTGTATCATTTGCTTATCAAACTAGCAAACTATTTTAGTTTATCAATAAAATATTTCAACTAAAATTTTACTTGCCATTAGCATAGAATATCTTATTTAAGAAAAAAATGTATTAAATTTGAAGTAAAATAATAATATTATCTGACCATCTTTCATTAATTAAAGCTGCTGAATCTATCGGTTTACGTATGAAGGAGGACAACTGTGATCATGAAATTAGTAATCAATCTGTCGCCCATTTTCTTCAGCGGCAAAAACGGCCTGTTTTGTAATTGATGTGTACAGGCCACTTGTTTTTGCAGCTTCAACCCTGTGGTCAAATAGGCATGCACTGCATTGTACTGCTGCTATTGCATATCCTATTATTAGCTGTTCCTCCCTCTTTAATTGGAGAGATTTAGATTGAGATTATCAAATTAGACTAAGTTAATAGAGATATAATTAGAATAAGATCGAGGTTTAAATTGATCTTGTACAAAGTAGGTATTGACTTGTTATATTTTATCAGTTTACTAGTTAGAGTTCTTAACGTATTACTCCCTATTTTTAAAATATTAATTATTTGAGGTTTTCCTTCAATAACTATTCAATATTTAATTAATTAAATATGTTTTTAATTATAAGAAAATATAATATTATATTCGATTAAATTATCTATCTATTTCATCAACGCTCTTACTCTTTTAATGAAAATACCAAGAGACAGTGACCAAATTAAAAATAGTATATGTTTTTTTTTTTTGTTATTTTCTAAAGTGATAGTTAAAAAGAAATAAAATATATTTTTTAATATCTTAAAAGAAAACTTTAAGAGTAAATTAAAGTGTACTCTGCTTTCTTTGAGAAATACCTTAATTGCATTTTCCTCCTCGTTGATTTTAAAAGTCACACGCTTCTTCACTGTGAGAAATTAATTCATTCTAATGTAAAGAAGCTTTTTAGAAGTTTTTTCTTCTTTTTTTTTATGTCTCTATGATTCTCATCCTCATGATATGTAATTTTAACATCTACTAGCTATCAAGTATTAAAATAATGATCTTGGGTGACATTCTAAAGTTGATATAAAATAGTGGGTGTTAAATCTTCATTTAATTAATCTTCTAAAGTCTCAAAATAAGATGTTAAAAATAGTTACCAGTTAGGGTGTCCATGAATTGGTTAGTTTTAATTTTAAGAGAGAAAAAATCTGAACCAATTAAAAAAATTGTAATTTTTTCTAATGTCCCAAGTCAAGTAATTAAAAAAATTGTAGTTTCAAATATAATGTTATATATCTTCTTATAATTGGGTAGTTTAATTCCGTTCATTGAGTTGTTCCTTGTGGGGATGAAAAAAAACCTTGGATGAGAGTGATAACAAAAGAAAAGGTGCTATGTTGAGTTCCATTGAAATTAAAACCTGTTAAAAGATAGATGACAATTTCATACCCCTTATATCCTTAGAGTGCATTTTGCCAAATTGAAGACATGATCAAACTTATGACAAATCAATAAACTTAATGAAGTCAACTCTTTGTTTCAACTTTTCCATCAACATCATAAATTGATAAATCCACGATAAACAAGATGATTGGACCTCCTTTGTAGAATGAATGGCCAGAATGGAGTCAATACAAGTGAACTTGTACTCAAAATATGTTGCTACCAAATTCAACTAAAAGAGCACATGAAAACATATAGTCAAAAGAATTTACGTCTGACCAAACTCCTCATGTAGCAGTTGTTGGATGTGGGCACCATGCAACTCATGAGTCATTCTGGTCACAACACCAATCATCCCACTCTAGTTCGTCAATGGAGAGAGGAGTTCAGGAAAAATGGCTTAGGCATACAAAATAATTAGGGCCAAGGACGAGAGGAAGAATGTATCAAAAGTTGAAACCGGACATCTATGAATGGTGAAGAACTCGTATTCAATTACATTGTATGGGCTATGAAAGACCCCAAAAAAAAAAAGAAAAAAAAAACAGATGCGTAGCTCAACAGGTTGGATAACGGGTCATCGGGTTTCTAACCCAACTGATCATTTTTAATAGTTTCATTTCAATCCAAACATTTAAATAAAATCTAATCAGTTTAATAAGTTTTTTTTTATTCTTTGTGTCGATTCAAACTAATTAAATAGCACATTGAAGTTGTAGACAAACAAATGATATATTTTTAGGATGATTCTAATTATTCACTAACTTGTTAAAAGTTTTATTTAAATTAAAATATACTGTTTAAAACGACCACATTTCATCTGTAAAAGAAAAGGAGCATAATTTAATTAATTTTAGAAGAAAATTTACAATTTACTTTAATTTATTGTAATTTTTGTTTGAAAATATCATATTTTTTTGTCACAATTAATATTTTTTTCAGTAACATTTTTTTACTGTAGAAATAAAGAAAAATACAACGGAGTTTAATTGTATTATAAAATTTTTTTATAAACTAATTCTAAAACAAGGTTTGAAAGATAATTATTTATATAGATCTATTTAATGAGAAATTTTAAACGATAGTATGTTAAAAGAAATTTTTTTATGAAAAATAGTTGATAAAAATAAAGTTAAATAATTATCTCATTTAGAAGTTAGAGATAAAAAAAAACAAATACAAAGAGTTTTATATTAATTTACCTTTATTATTAAGGTTACGTCCAGTCTTTAACAAAACTATCAAATTCAATTATATCACAAATTTTTATAACTATTAATTTCTCAAGTCACTTCTATTTTTACAACAAGTAGTTTTTGCTTAACTATTTTAAATTATTATAAGTATTTTTTATTAAGTCAGTTTTGACTCATTCTTAGGTTTCTAAGATTTAGGATTTATAAATTGCAGAAGACTCTCTAGCATCTAAAGTAAACAAATATAAGAGAATAATTGAAATTTAACTCTCAAATATATAAAGGTCTAAGAGCTCTTAAAGAATTTGTTAAGAAGAAGATTGAGTTAAATTTGGTAGAATATCAGCTTAAATAATACACTTACCTTCTATGTTTAGAAGTCTTTAAGTCCTCTTCTATTTATAGTCATCTTTTGAAAGTATTTGTTGTCTCAACTTTATTTGTTTCGTTTGTTGTCTTAAAGTCTTCAACTTTATTTGCTTTTTTTTGTTGGTGTTGTTAAGAAATAACATTAATTGTTGTATTAAATTTTTTTCACTAACTAATCACTTGACTTCTAATAAAACAATTTATTTATCTCTTTTTGTAGGCTTCTATTTATTGTTAGAGGTCTTGTCATCTTTTCGCGTGTTGGAGATTTACTAAGTATATTTAGGTGCAACTTTTTAGGAGTCAAGAAGCTTTTCTAATATGCATTTAAAATTTGACTTTGAAGTTTTAAGATACCCTAGAAAGATTGTTTGAAACATTCTCTATACATGAAATAAGGATTGTTAATGTAATAACTACATAATAAATTATTCTATGAAAGCTATAATATGTATTGTTAGTAGAATAAACAAAATTATAAAAGAAAAAAAATTTAAGCATCTCTCTGATATGTAATAAACGAAAGAATTAACTTATCACTTATTTTGCATAATCAAAACATTGTAGAGTCTTGATTCATTTTACAATTTAACATTGACTAATTTTACTAACCCAACAACTACTTATATATAATGGTTATTGATGATTTACAATTAAGGAATTTAGGGGGAGAAAGTGGTGTTACATTTCAAGGTAGGGAGATACTTATATTAATGTCATTCCAAGGAGATCATTGGAGGCTTGAATTTGTGAACTATTAGATACAAGATTTTGTCTTACTCTAACTCTACCTCTTAGGGTTAACATAAGGTTAATATGCCATACTTTTTTTTTTTTTAAGTTTTTAGTGTATATTATGTAAATAAAAAAACCTCCCAAAAGGTCCCAAAAAAATGTGAACTATAGATTTGTAGAGTTTCAATCCCACATTGAGCCTTATATTTGATACTCAGCTTAGGGAAGACAAGAAGCAAGGTATCTCTCTAACCTTCTAGCATTAAGCCTTACAAAACTTGGTGTTAATCATTAAAGAGGTAGAGAGCACCCTACTCATTAACCTGTTAGCGTTAAGTGTAAGGAAGTCATACATTGAGTGTGAGATCTCTAGACTTGTTTCATATGTTTAATGACTAAATTTGTGAGCAAAGGTCAAATTGTTAGGATTAGATGAAAAATTCATTTTCTTTCTAATTTTAGGCATAGTAAATGATTAAACTAGATTTTGAAGTCAACTTAGAAGTTACAGAAAAATTGTCTTAACTTTCAAACAAGATTAATATAACTATAGATATGGTGCTTACACTTAATGGAAGACAAAGTTATGTAAGGGGAAATGTAATAATATGCTATAGGAATCCTAATGGTTACACATGATGTTAATTGCTTGAGACATCTTATGATTGCAAATGTGTTGCATGATGTTGTGAAATATATAAGAGCTTGGGACTTAGTATGCTTATGAGTGTATAATCCATGATGCTTATATGTATGAATTGTGAATAAATTGATGCCATGATAAATGTATAATGATTTGAAAACTATGAGAACTTAGCCTATGTGAGATAGGATCCTCCATTCAAAAAGTAAGTATATAACACCATATGCATCTTGTATTGATCAAGCATCATGAACATGTATACATTGTTGAAGGTCATTATTAAGCTTAACTAGGAAGGTCGTGAATAAGTTCATATGGAGCCTTGGTCTTAGGTGCGTTATTTGGTGTAGGAATTCCTCATAGCTTATGTTGATCTCATGAGTTGGAGTTGACTTGCTAAATAGGATAACCTTGACGCGTTGTAGGCAATCTCATCTATCTTAGTTGAAAATGTTAGTGTTGAATTGCTCATGATGTGATATTTCACTTATTGCATGTTCTCTTAAGTTTTTTTCACAAGTGTTTTGACTAGTACAACATGCATCTAGAATACGAGTTAGACATATAGTTTATTTTGAGTAGTTTACCTTTATACTTTGATATGTTGTAAGATTTGATAGACTGTGATATTAAGGCCCAACATTTATAATTGTTTTGGTGTGTCAAAAAGTCTTGCATCAATTAGGAATCGAGGCCAAGGTTAGTTCATAAACACCTTTTTTTCTTAACTTATTGAGGTGTCTTTTAATAAGTACAAAACTGTGATAGGTTATTAAGCACCATAACAGAGAATACCTCAAATAAGATAACCTTAGGACATGAGGTCATAATATTGGTACTAGAAGTAACACTTAGACCAGTCTTACCCCTTAACCTCAACTAAAGGCCTATTCTAATATGTCAAAGTGCCACATTGAATATAAATTTAACTCAAGAGTATTTTATAAATACTTTCTTCCTTCAACTTATTTAAACATCTTTTTAATAAAGACAAAATTATGACACATCATTAAATATAAAAAATAACAATATTTGAAAACTTCGATAAATATATCAGATTTTTATCTTTAATTTTATAAGTTGAATAAACGTAGACTATGTAAAACTTACTTTAGCTTACCTAGTTGCCACTTATAATATGCCATAAAACTTGCTAAGGATTTTTCTCAGCAAAATTCTATCTATAATTTTTAAAAAGAAAAATTTTATGATAAATTAGAATATATAAATGACTTTTTTTTAAGAAAAAAATTATTATATTTTCAACAAATTAACGAGAAAATAACTTTTTTTATTAGAGCGCGTGACCATATTATGCAACAAAGCGATCTATTGATAACAATAGTATAATGGAAAAATTAAAAGCAACAAAGCGATCTATTGAAAACAATAGTATGATGGAAAAATTAAAAGCAACAAATGGTTTTTTTATCAGTGAAAAAAGAACGTATATATTACTGGGTACCACAAGTACCAGGAAGATACAAAACTAGTAAAGTTAGAAAACAAACCTCCCCATAGATTAGCTCGTTACACCTTATTTAAGATCAATAATTGACTTAAATAAAGAATAACCAGCCTTGAAGGTTGACACCTAAGTCAGTAATAAATGTTGTTTTTGAATACCCAGTACACATACATTACACTATATGACCATCATCCCCCCTGTACAGATACAGTCTACCACAACAATACCGACAACATTTAATTGGACAGACTAATGTTATCAGACTTCCTTGACATTCCACAACTCTGCTTGTCTACAGAGTGTTTCGGATTAATCATGCCAGTCACCATCGTTGCACTTTCGATCAACAATCCCAACAACACTAATTAGCAAGTTGCTTGGTAACCCATACATGCTCTAGGATTAACGCACCATTGCACAAAGGAGTATGTAAAATCCTTAGATTTCCCCTGCAAGCCACGACCAGGCTGTGAATTTGATGTTATAAATTAGCATCTGTCTGTCATAAGTGCCTCCCTAGAACATGCAGAAGTTCTTATGATTCCATGCACACCAAACTACAGCACATCGTACCACCAACCACAACTGATTTTGTTGTCCACTTTGCAAAGCCAACAGATCATGACAGAAATGTTCCTTAATATCAGCAGTTATCATCGTGGAATAATTAAACCAACCATGAGAGAAATTCCAAATATTAAATGTCTTCCTTCATGTCAAGAATAAATGATTTACAGGATTCCTCACATTCAGAACAGAAAACGCAGGAGTAATCATTATTGACTAGACTTATGTTTTTGCTTTTGAGATTGTCCTTTGTGGGTAATCTGTTAAGAAGGAGCCTCCCCACCATATGAGCTGCCTTAGGGGGAATATTCATACTCCATAAGAAGGAAAAAGTTTCAGATGTTGCAGTTCCATATCTAAGTTCATGGATTAACCTATATGTTGAATTAACTATAAAGCATCCAAAGCCATCTGGTAACCATATCCATTTGTCTTCTGTTTCTCTTTTAATTTCCACCCTTATTCCAGCTGTTGTAATTGATCTGCTCCCTAGGCAAAACAACTTCTTCTCCACCTTAGATTCCATCTCCATCTGTCACCCTCCCAAGATCCTACATTAGCTCATGTTGTTGGTTCGATATCAAAAAAAGCCTAGGAAATAAAGTAGACAAACTTTCCTCTCCACCAATTATCTATCCAAAACTTTGTTTTACTACCATCCCCAATATTCCATTTCACAATGCTCTCAAACCATTTCTCACCATTTTCCCCACCGCACACTTTTCTAATGTCCCTCCATCACCAAGAAAAATAAGCATTCCTATTTTCTTCACTAATAAGTAACAAATGGATAACTACACAGGACTTGCAATTCGGTTGACAGAAAACTGTACTCTAATAATCATTTTGCTTAAACTTTGGGGTTTTCTTTCGTATGCCTGTAAACACAAAATAAGAAGTTAGAAATAAAAAATTATTACAAATAAAAATATTTATCATATAGAAAATACAAAAGTCATTTAATATAATAGCTTAAAGTATTTAATAAGACATATTCAATGCTTTTATAATATGTTTCTGTAGACCCACATACAGTAGAAAATGTCAACTTTAGTTTAATTTGTGTTACATGACATGAACTAACACAACTGTTTAAAATTTGGTGGAAATCCTTCCAAGGACAGATTTTACTGATTTTAATTAGATACTGACTCTAGATACGAAGAATTTCTCTTAATAACCCAACAGTTGTAACAACATAACGTTAATGGGCCAACCATAGAAGACAAGTATCCAATCACAAATCCCTTTCTTTGGTCATATTGCTACCCCAACAGAGTATGACTCACCACCACCGGATCCATATCTTCCACATTGCTCATTGCTCGTTTCATGGCCCTGTCTTTTTCTTTTCCTTTCCTTTTTTTTTTATTAAATTTCTTTTACTAGAATTAGGTTAAGAAAACTCGCTCTCAAACTAGAGTAGATTTTCAAGACTCAAAAGTATTTACAAATTATTCACCAATAATACAATACAATTTCACGTATTTATGAAATCTGAATTTGAATGTCTGATTCGTATTAAGTAGACAATTTTTTTGTTGATGACATTGTCTTTCTCTAGGGTCAATGAAACAACACATAAGCGATAATTAGGCAAGATTTTGTTAGATTTTGCCCCAGACAACTAGTTATTTTATTCACTGACGTGGCTACGGTAAGGTAGCACGAAACAGCACTGTATTGAAGAAATTTCCGTATATTATTCGATGGAAAATCCACGCAGCACATGTGGATAACATTTTTGTTTGAGCCACTAATTTTTGTTGGATTTTCTTTAAAATTTGATATAAATATAGGAGGCTTATATAGCTAAATGAAGTATATGTTTTTACTCCAATAAGAAAAGACATTAAAAAGGTTTTGAGGAGCATTCATTCGTAATGTCGGCCACCTTTTTGGATAAAGCTGTGGAAAAACAAGAAAATTGCCGTACGTAAGGGAGATTAGTGAATCCTATATCCATGGCACTAGCAAATAACAAAAACATTATTTGCTTTACATGTTCAGGGGGTTAGCAAAAGTGGTTGTAGTCTAACGTAAATGAGTGGACGTACGTATATATCCCTGCATGTTAAACTTTTGAGTGACATATATTCTATATTCCTGCAACTAGATATATGTTAGTGGTCCACAGTACTTCTTGTTATCAAGTTCGGTACATGTATAACTCAAGAAAAAGAAATAAACACTGGTTGAAAATTTTAGCATTTAGGTTAAGTCTTCTAAAGAAATTCTTGTTATTATTATTTGGATTGCTATAATAAACCTAAAATTCAACTACTTAATTATGCCCTTTTTTTTTTTTTTATGTTCTGGTCATATGTATAAACTAACTCATTAGTTACAAGCAAAAAAAAAAATATCAAGTTATCACAGAACAGTTACTTGACAATTTTATAATTCGATTGTGTTTTTTATAGATTTAAAAAACTACTTTATAAAGTAATTTTTAGAAACTAAGTTTTAGAAAATAGGGTTACAGATAAGAAGATGAGTCTGGATAAGAAAGAACGGGAATAATAACAAATTAAAGTAGAAAACAGAAGCAGCTTAAAAATGTTTCTTATTCTATTTTAGAATTTGAAAAGAGATTTTATTTATTAAAATTACTTTTATCAAACCAATTTTTTTATTTCTAAAAACAAAATAATTTTCAAAGATTAGAAAAACAATCAATTTCCTGAAACATCAATTTTTTTTCTCCTAATTCTGCAGCCATTATGGTAAAAGTAATTGATGTTAAAGTTATATATATAATCAACGAGATTAAATTTTCCGCTAAAGTTCTATCATTTGTGTATCCTCTCAAATGATTACGACGAAGCATTGTCACTTTCTATTTTTATACAAATAGAAAATGAAAAGGAATAAATGAAAGTATGGTTATGCTGTAATAATTTCATTCCCTGTTTCCTCAAAATCAATATTTATTATTTATATACCGAAAATATTGTAAATGATTAAAATAAAGAGAAAAATAAAATAAACAAAAAAAAAAACAAACCCTTAACACTAATGATACCATTAAAAAAGTATTCACCCACATCCAATTAAGTGTGCACATATAGACAAATGCTAATTAGTAGTCCTGGTTAAAGAAAAAATAGGAAATTTTTATTAATTAAAAATATTCAGTATATAAATTTTATTTTATACTTAATTTATAAATAATTAAAAATATTTAATAAAATGTATTAAATCATCCTTAACAAAATACTCTTAAAAGTTAATTAGCATAAGCTAATATATACTTTTAAAATTGTTTGCAAAACTTTGGGGGCCACTACCTTTAAAAGATCCGCCCTTTCTAGCGGGCCGACGATCCACTTGTTCCGTATGTACGAGTAAAATTTGTAGAATATTTTTTTTAGAATATAACTTGTATTTATCTATTTATTAAATTATGTAATACTATTATTTTAATAAGTATACATACAACAATTCAGATCAATTATACGTATTATTTAGATTTTAATTATATATACTGAAAGTATAGAAATTATTAATTATAAGTGGTATGACTTTTAAATAATTATTAGATAAACTAATAATATTATTATATATGATAATTTATTATTAGGTAATAGTATAATTAATAATATTATTATAAATAGTATGACTTTTGAAAATTAAGATGTTCGTCCGATCCGATTAACTTGATAATTTCGACAATCCGAACAAAATTAATTAAATTGGTTAGGTTAATTTAATTTTTTCACTTCAAATTTAAACGAAAACCATTATAATTGATTTGGTTCTCAAATTTATCATTTTTCAGCCGACACCAACTTAATGATTTCATCAACTATTTTTTTTTTACTTTTAAATTGATATATTTAGATTTTGGAACCTAAATTTGTCTTCTACTTTTGTCATTTTTTAATTTATTTTAATTTTTTTATGATCTTATCTAGTATTAAAAAATGTCTTAATTTTTTCATTTTATTATTTAATATTTATTATATTGTGAACAAAGAAATTTATTATATGTGAAAAGTGATAATTAAAAAAATTAGATATTAAATAAAATAAATAATTAAAATAAAGAATAATTTTATCTTACATTAATATAATATTAAATATTCTACAAAATAGGTAAAAAAATATAATAATTTATTTATTTATTTATAACTTGATGATTGAAATCAAACCAACTCAATCTTGATTAAATAGACCATAAAATTTTTCAAACCTTAAACCAACCTAATCAAATTAGATATGATCAATCTAGTTTGATTTTACTCTAAATTCGAAACAACCCAATTCATAAACACCCAGAAATTCAATGATGATTTTTATTTATTTATTTATTTATTAAATTTTATAAGTTAAATCTTATCTCGTAAAACCTTTCTACTTAAAAGTTGACACATGTTACTAAAAAAATGTATCGTTAAGATGAAAAACTATTCAGGAAATTAAGTGGGTAAAATATTAGATC
>JAMLFT010007478.1:0-14750 GCA_026544285.1 Pachyrhizus erosus | reverse complement strand
TTGTTATATTTTAAGCTTCCGCAAATTGCTTATTTTGAGTTCATAGAGGAGGGAAATTATGGTGGCTTTCTCCAACAAGAGATAATATTCAATTTCTCACAACATCCAACAAAATTAATTTAAAATCAAATTCACATCCCAAACTTCCTGGTCTCAACACAGATGCTCAATATGAGACTAAGGCAACGTATCAGGTTAGTTCCAAAAATATGCAACTGTTCAGGTTAACTACATAGATCTAAAAGTCAATAAAAACATGTGACATAAAATCTTCAACAATTTTGTAGCCATAATAATAGCACAAACTAAGTAAATTGAGAAGAATAAAAATTTGTGCTTTCAACCAATCAACAACCTAGGTAGAATAAATAGCCAAAAAACATTATTAATTACATATTTATAGCTGCAAGATTATCAATTAATCATCTCACATCAATATGTATTGATGAATAAGTGGGTTGGTTTTAGTGTGGTATTGTGGTGAGTATAAATATGAGAGTTGGAGATTCCTGATAGGGAAAGAGGGAGTATAGAGGACATGTTCTATTTAACAATCAATAACAAACTGACAATTAGTTGGTTAGTGTTGACTTTTGTTCTGTCTGCTTTAATCATCTGTTATTTGGCAGCACAAATAACAACAATGGATACTACCTATTTTATTTTTTATTTTTAAAAAAGGGAAATGAATTACACTCACAACGGGTAAACACACGTTAGGTGATGTGAACGAAACTAACACGAACGTGAAAGAGATAATGAATAGAAGAGTCACAGGGGTTTAGGGCTTTTTATTCCAAGAAAAAAATTACATCTCTTTTATTTTTCTTTTATCTTTCAAAAATCATTTTATCATTTATCTCGTAATTATTTTTTCCTTATCTCTTAGATTTAAGATAATACTATTATTCTTCCAATTTTAGAATCTTTTTTAATTTTAGAACACAAATTTAAATATTTTTTGATTGATTCAAAATTGATATGTATTTCCTTTGAAAATCTTCTTTTTTTCTTTTTCTTTCTTGTAGCTCACTTTGTTGGTCTTCACAATAATTGTTGGCATCTCTTAGAGATAGTAAATCAGATTTTTTGGCTTAATTTCTTAAACCAATCTTAATTTCTTAATAGAATACACATATATTGGTTTAGTTAAGTTATTGGATCGAGTCAAATTAGACCTTTTTCCAAGTTCGAATTTATATCAAATTTACAAGAAAAAATAATTAATAAAATTGAGTCAAGTCAGTTGTTATTTACACTCCCTTTGTTAGGTATATTATTATTCTTTTTTTATATTTTTTATATACTAAATATATTATTTTAAATACATTCTTATGTTTATTATTTTTTAAAATCTCATTTCATCTTACATTTATCTTTATTATTCTTTAATCTCTAAATTTAAATTATTTATTTATCTTTATATTATATAATATTGTATTTTTTTATCAAATTACATCTTTTGTGTGATATCGTGTTTTAAAATACATTGATCATTGACTTTATTTGTTATTTATTATAAACGAAACTTCATTTTTTTTTACAATGTTTGGTTTTTATAATGGCTCCTCATTCAACCTTTTAACTTTATGTGTTTAGTGTCTTGAATTTCAAGTTTTGTATTCAAATAAACAAGTGTGTACGTCGATGATTTTTAAGATACAATACAATATTATATGTGTGGATAAATTCAATTTTTGCTATGAACTATCAGAAATGACTTTTTAAAATAATATATTATTAATTTGAGAATTCATTACCATAATTATTGTTATAGTTTTGAAAAGTCATTTTTGAAATTATATATTACAGTTGTGAAAATATCTTTTCAAAATTTATATATGATATTTCATAAAGTCATATTTGGAATCATGTGTTATAATTTCAAAAATATTTTTTTGAAATAACATATATACCAATTTCAAAAAATCTTTATAGTTACAAAAATTTTATCTTTTAATTTCTATATTTAAAAATTATTCATTTTAGTCTTTGCACAAATATTTTTGAATCTTTTTTAGTTTCTATTATACACAAATTTTATCTTTTAAGTCCTTATTATTTATAACTATCAAGACTAAAAGAGAATTAAAAGTATTTATATAGGATTAAAATGAATGATTTTTAAGTACAAAGACTAAAAGATAAAGTTTATACAACTGTAAAGATTAAATGAATAATTTTTTCATAAAAAAAACTATTTTGAAACAAACTTATTTGATTAATATTTTTATCTTATATTTTATTTATCAAATTATTTAACAAAAATATATGTATATAAGAGAAAAATATAGAATTATATTATTTTCAAAAACTAGTTTATGAAA
Organism: Pachyrhizus erosus; assembly: GCA_026544285.1. Taxonomy (NCBI): domain Eukaryota; kingdom Viridiplantae; phylum Streptophyta; class Magnoliopsida; order Fabales; family Fabaceae; genus Pachyrhizus; species Pachyrhizus erosus. Next base: position 12,423 of record JAMLFT010007478.1, on the reverse strand, counting down.
TTATTGTAAATTTATCCTATCATGAGATTTGATTTTAGAAATGTTATTATTTTTAATGTTTATTTTAAATATGTTTCTAAAATTAGTTTATACGAAGCATATTTTTGAAAAAAAAAAAAAACACAAAATATCAAATCCGGGATGCAAAGGAAAAAAAAGTCCCAAAGTTTCAAGAATAGCCCACACAGCCTTAATCGAAGTCCACTTGAAGAATAACCCCAACTTATCCAATGGGGTGTCTAGTATGACGAAAGAGAACAAAAATGAAATAAGATGGAAGTGTATGAAAAATGAGAGCAAAATAATATATATTTTTTAAAATGTGATACTTGTATTAAAGAATTCCTTGTGTCACACAAGCAAAAAGAAAAAGAAAACGCTGCATTCAATTCTACACAACAAAAAATTGTCCAACACGTAACCGATTATGAATTTTACCACATTCACCTGTTTTCCATATATTCATTATATCAACTTATATAATATAATATATAATAACAATAGTAAACATTAATAATAAAAACTTAATAGTAATATATTTTTATTATTACCTACCAAATCATTTTAATTTAAATAATTTTTTGCATTTCACTTTATTTTATCTTCAACCAATTCATCTCTATTTTCATTATATTTATACTCAATTAATCTATTTATCAATCATTCTTGATAGTATTCAACTTTTGAAAATGAAAGAGATTACACCTCTATTTATAATGTTAATCATGTAAGGAGGTCATTCTCAATTTTAATATAAAATTAAGCTAAAAATGAAAGAGATTAAGGTCTAAATTGTAATTTGAATTAAGCTAAAAAAATCTAATATAAAATTAAATCCTAGGTTCTTATTTATAATCAAATGAACACACTTATTATAATTAAAATTGGTCAAAAATACTTAAATGGAAAAAAAAATTACAACCTCGTGGTTGCTACAATATTATATCATTTAGGTTAGGTCTTCTTCCACTTGGTTCATGTGCAGCATCTCAGGTCCTTATTCTCCTACTTTAACCCTTAAGTTTATAGGGCTTGGTATTTGCATTAAAGATTGTTCAGTCCAACAATTTCAATAAACCAATTATGGAGTGTGACTCAAAGAAAATGATTTATCTTATTTAGAGTACATGCATCAAGAATATTTATATATGAACATGATTTGGACTTGGTATTATTGGCATTTTTCTAATCAAGAAGTTAAACTAGCCAAGGGGAGCAAATAGGATAGTGGACTAACTAATTAACCATGCTCATAACTTTGATTTTGGTCTACAGTTACTTAAGAATACAACCTTTAAGTGGTATACGTTTTTAATCAGAGACACAACAAGACTTGTTGTCTCTCAAAGTTTTTATTTGTAGTTTTTTCTCTCTAGATTTTGATAATTTTTGACATGCACAAAAATAAATTTTAAAATTTATTTTTTAAGATATACTTTTTAATACATTCTAAAAACTATTTAGTGAATTTAAAAGATAGATTTCAAAAACTAATTTATAAAATATTATAATTTTCTAAAAAAATATGTTCCAAAAAAACAGTTTATATGTAAAGTACTTTTGTAAAAAATATTAATAATATGTTTTTTTTAATCAATTAAAAATAATTAAAAATTATATAATTTTGTAAGTGTGATATATCTCTCTCTGCTTATTTTGTTTATATTTGACAGGAAGCCATAAGATGAATTGAAGTTCCCGCCTCTCTTCCCTCTCTCTTCCCTCTCTCTCATTCATGGCGCCGAAATACTCCCAAATATATTCGTTCCCTCTCACTCTCACTTTGACTCTCATTTCCAAACTGAAATCAAATCCCTAATTCTTCTCTCAACGTCATTGCCAATGGACACTCCAAGCTCTCATTCTCTCTTCACTCACATCGCTTCCAGAGAACTCTTCCGAGGTCACTTTTCTCTCTCTCTCTCTCTCTCTCAAACTCACTTCACTTCGTTTTCTCATTCTCTCTCTCTCTCTCGGCAGTTCGAAAACGACCTCGTATGGACGGTTTTGTCTCCGGCTTCAACGAAACCGGAATCCTCGCCGTACAGCACAACGCCGAAGACACCATTCCCCTCTCTCTCTCCTTCTGTAAGGTACAATCATCGCCATTGCGATTAAAGCCTTCGATCCTTTCTTATTTATTTATTTATTATTTTATTTTTTTCACAGACCTCAAAATTTGCCCACATCCTTGCCGTGTCTGATGAGGACGGTTACGTCAGCCTGTTCGATACTCGCCGCAACTTCCCTGTTACTGCGAACTATGAACAAAACACAGGTACTTTTGAGTTTTACCATGAAATGAACATAGATGTACTAGAGTTTCATGGTCTGTTATGTGAAGATTTGTCCTGTTTTGCTTCTCTCAGAACAAGTGAAGATTTGCAACTGGCTTTCTCATCAGAATGCTGTTTTCGATACCTGTTGGATTAAGGTATTTGATCACTCATTAGTTTTTTAGTTGTTTATTTTCTTGTGTTTTCTGTATGAAGTGATATGATTTATAATTGTGTGCAGGAAGATACGCAGATTCTTACTGCTTCTGGAGATCAAACAGTATGTCACTGTCAAATTACGGAACTCGTGCTTCATTATTAGCTTTGAGAAATTGTTAATTAGTTTTAGAGAAATTAATTTATATACTGATTTAATGTTATTGAGTTAGAATTGATTAGATTTTTTTGTGATCTTTGTGTAACTGGATATAGTATTTAATAAGTAGTTTTACTTCAAGACGGTTTTGTTTTGAGTGTTCTTTATGTTGTATGTTTACAGATAAAATTATGGGATGTTCAAGAGCAGAAGTGCCTTGGAGTGTTGACTGGACACACGGGAAGTGTGAAATCAATGTGTTCTCATCCAACTAATGCTGGTGATGTTTCATTTTACCTGCATCTCTGCAATTCTGCTTAAACTGTGGATTTTTTTATTTTTATTTTTATAACTGCAGAGTAATGTATTAGCTATTAATATTCATCTTATCTCCAAATACTCAGATATTATCGTCTCTGGTTCTAGAGATGGGTCCTTTCGTATTTGGGATTTGAGATGCAAGTCCACTGCTAAGAGTAGGCGCGGAGAAATTAGCATATGGTAAGTGACTTTTCTTATTTGTGAAACTCCAGTAATGATTGTTTTCTTGATCTGTTAATCATTAACTTGTATTGAGATTTAATTTAATTTAATTTTTTATCATTTGTTTGCTAGTTCAATTGGTGGTGTCAAAGGAGCACACATTTCATCTCAAGCAAGACGAACTAGGAGGGGGAAGGTTAGTTTCTATTGGATTAAGGTTAGTTACTTCACAATTTTGCATACCTAACTTTTCTAACAATTCCTATTTGTCAGGCTGCTTCAATGAGCATTACATCCGTTCTTTGTCTCAAGGACCAGGTTTCCATAGCCACTGCTGGGGCGGTGGATAGGTTAGTTGGAAAAATTACTTATTGAAGAAAGCGTTTAGTTTTCCAAATTTTTTTTACTTGAATTAATTGATTACTAAGCAATTGGTTTATTTCAGTGTGTTGAAGTTTTGGGATACGAGAAATTTGAAAAGTACTGTCACCCAGACATCTCCTTGTCCTCAGTCAACTGAAAAGGTTGGTTGGAACTGTGTTGTAAAGTGATAGCATGTTTTTTTTGTACATTCAGGAAGTTGCCAATTAACGGTGTTGGATAAATTGGATCACGTTTGTTAAGATTAGTAAGAATTATATAATGGGCTATGGCATCCCTAAAGTTAAAATGTACATAGGAAATGTCAGCTGAAGTATGCCTTTCATTTCATGTCATTTTTTTTGTATTGCACAGCTTCAAAATGATATATTCTCGAGTCTCTTGACAGTATTCTTCATTATCATTTCAGCAAACATTACATGGAATATCTAGCTTGTCCCAAGATGAAAGTGGACTTTTTCTTTCAGCTTCCTGCATGGATAACCGGTATCATCTTTTGATAGTGTATATGTTTCATTCTTCTGGGTTAAGAATGTACAGAAAAATTGAAAATATACTATTTCTTCCTTTTTACAGAATTTATTTGTACAACACTCTTCAACTTGAAAAAGGGCCTTCAAAATCTTTTTCTGGGTGCCGAATTGAATCATTTTTTGTGAAGGTGAGAATTGCACCTGAATTCCAAAATTTTCTGCATTCAGTTTCTGTCCTACCTCCTGACTTCTTTGTCTGATGCGTGCAATTTTAGTCTGCAATTAGCCCTGATGCATCGAACGTAGTCAGTGGTTCTAGCGATGGAAATGCCTATGTTTGGAAGGTTACGTTTCTTACTTTTAATGTATTGCAAGTTTGATACTTATGCTGCAGTAGGTATATGATCTCACTTAACTCTTAAAATTCAGGTTGACAAACCTCTGGAAGGTCCTACTATTTTGAAAAGTCATGATGGCGAAGTTACAGCAGTTGACTGGTGAATTGGAAACCTAGCGTGGTTCTAGTTCTGTTTCTCTTTAATATATTGGTTTCTAACATTGTTTATTTGACAGGTGTATTTCTGAAATTGGCAAATTAGCAACTTGTTCTGATGATTTTACAGTAAGCTAAACTAGCTCTTTTCTTATTCATTTGACATGAAATTGTACTTAAGTTCAAACCAGATGTTGTTACATATTATTTGCAATGTTTTCAGTTTAGTATTGTCCATTAATCCATTTTTTAAAAAAAATCCTTAAACCGTTTGTTTCAGCATTATAATTCCTCTCAATTTGCTATTTTCAGGTTCGGACATGGAATAAAAACAGTTATGTTTCCGGAACACAATGTGCTTCTGCCATTCGAAGAAGAGTAATGGCAATTCCCAGTATAGAGTGCAAAATGCTTTTAAATAGTGGAAAAAAGTACTCTAAGACAGATGAAGATGCTTTTTTATCAGATCATGCATTACACCCAATTACGTCACCCACTCCAATCACACCACCTAAAATGAATATATCTGATGGCCATATGAACCAACTTTACTCGGGATTAGATCGAAGTGTAGCTTCTGAAAGAACTCCAGAATCTGCTATGAAGAGCCCCTCGTCTGTATTGAACCCTCCATCCTCCCTAAAAAGAACTATACGAGACTACTTTTTAGCATCTCCAAAAACCTTGTAGGCATATTAAACCAACGAAATTCTGTTGTCAAGTAACAATTTTTTTGCACATAGTGCTTGCATGGGTGGCTTGGAATTTCTTCAGCCATGTTCTTGGGTAAGGTTTCTTTTACTGAGGTTTTCAACATTTCTTTATTTGCAGTTGCAAACTTGTCGTAAGGCATTTTTTTTCCTTTCTACAGGTCGGTTGAAATGTAAAGCACATAAAAGGATTCGTTATAGTAACAATTTTTGGTTTTTATACCCTAAACTCAGATCAAGCTGAGGAGCGCAGAAGGCCGAAAACTCGAAAAAGCTGGACAAATGTTTGCTTCTGCTGATTTGCTAGAGACAAACGGAATGTGTGCAATATTTACTTGATGTGCATATGAATTCTAACTGTCAGGTTTTGCGCAATATAATGAAGCTAAAAAGTGATGTTGACTCAAATCCCGTCCTTAATGTGAATTAATGAACTGTTAGAATGGAAGTATGGCTAGACATAAGGTGCTTAACATTGGCCTTGAGCCATGGGCTATCTCTACGCTAGAAGTGAATGACTACTATTAACTGATGCTTTATAGGTGCAACGTTAAGAGATAATGCACTACGATTTTTTCCCACAAAAAAAGCAGCTTAATTTTAAAACCTTTTAAATTTTTGATCGCACTACGATTTTATTATTTTTAATTTTATGGGTATATCAAATTAGAGAATGGTATTTAAAAATAAATCTATTATCTTGTCATTTTTCTCTTCAAAATTTACTTCGTAAACAAAGTTTAAAAATGTTTGAGAGATTATTTTTTTGAAATTTAATAAATTAGGATAAACTTAATGTTTTATTTTTTTTTTACAGATAATGTATAAATTTCTTAATTTAAGAGTACTAAAAATTTTCTTATTTTTTCTTCAAGGCTTTACTTTCAATTTCCAAACATCCTAAAGGGTGAAGAATGGAAGTTATTAGGAGCTCATTTGTGCTTGTGTAGTGCGAAAATCGTGGAAATTCCGGTAAACAAACCAATGGCAAATGGCATCTTAACGTATGAGAAATATGAACGAGACTCGTCTGTGGTGGCTTTCTTCTATGGATTAAATGTGTCATTAAACAAGTCTCTTGTAACAAATGCAACGTATTTTTCACATGTGAAATGTGAGATTTGTTAAACAAAAAATATAGGAATAAAATATTTATGGAAAGTGACGTAATATAATAACAAGTGAGATGGAAAAAAATGATAAATATTAATAAAAATGTTTAAAGTGAACAAGGCAAGTGCCATTAATTAAATAATATCAAGTTACCATGTAAAATTTCGTCAAATCTCATTCACAATGTATGTGAAAAATTAAATTAAATAAAGACATAATTAAAATAATAATTAACATTTATTTAAGTAGTGGTTAGTGAGATTAATTTAATTAACAATGTACATGAATAGGCAAGTATTGTTTAACAATTTTTTTATTATATCTTATTAATTTAATTAAGAAAAAAAGAATAGTAATTGTCTTGAACTTGTACTTGTGCAGATTAAAAACGAGATAATCTTAAATAACTTTGTTCAAAAATTTTAAATAAGGAAAATTTTCAAAAAATAAAAATAAAAAATAAATATTTTTAAATAATAAGACTATAAATACACATCGATTTGACTTTTATTTAAAGGAAAAATTAAAATGAGTACCCGCATTTTGTTGCAAGTTTTTTATGCAGCACATCTCAATCTAATTAAACACCTGTCAATGTAAAACATAGTATGTGGCGTGATGATAATGTAAAACTTAGTCGAATCTCAGTAACAATGTATGTGATGATACATTATCAATATTTTAAAAACATAATAAAACGAATTAAATAATAAATGAAGACAATTAAAAATAATAATTAACATAATTTTAGACTTTTAAAAAATCATGACTTAAGAATTAAACTTTCTTCTAAAACGACATATAAAACGGTGCAAAGGGAGTACGCAAGTAGTTCTAACAATCACATGTTAAATTAAAATGAATTCATATTTACTATTAACAAATTTTCAAAACATAGATACACGACAAATTTGTAAAAAATTTTACACGTGGGAAAACAGGATTCTGTGAAAGTCAAGAATCTTGGTGTCAAGTATGTTGAATTGAGTGACACTGACACCATAATGTAATATAACATCACTGGTTAATGTATAGCTCTTGTTTGACAATGGAGTAGCATCCAATAAGGCTTGTTGGTTCCACAATGAATTGTTCATGAAATGTACCCATTCTTTTGCTAGGAATATCAATTCCAAGATCCTTGAAGTTTGGCAACCCCTCTACTTGAATGCCATCTCCACATATGAGGAACTGATTTCCAATTATAAAGGATCCTGATACCCTGATTGCAACTCCATCTTCACCATGAGCGCGGCATTGGAGCCTCTCAACAACATGCACCAACTTTTCAGGAGGCCAGTCACCAACCAATGTTGTTCTAATACTTGATAGAGATGTGAAGATATTACTTGGACCGCAATGTTGTTTTCCAGAGAAACTACAAAATATAGAAGGATAATGTTATTGTTAGTGAGGTCTAGAGAAGACTTTGGAAGGAAGTTAATAAAATGCCATCATCCGTTCTTAAAATTCTAAACCGATTGACTATAATCTACTCAGTTTGATCAGGCCCTTGATATAATGGAAATTCCAGAAATCAATTACTCAATATGTTCCATTTCATATGCATACCATAACTAAATTAAGAACAAAAATTGCCACCCTTATAGCAGCAAGTTACTTTCAAGCGAATTCTTTGTTTCTATTGTATTTTTCTTATCACAGTAAAAAGAGAGAAATGTTACAAACGACAAATTTTCTTGATGCAGCAATAAACATACAACACAGTACACACCTGAAAATCGAGCTTTCACTATATAAGTTTCTTGTATGTTGCCACAAATCATCAGGTCCGTCAAATAGCAAGTAATAATGTATTGTCAACATCTGGAGAGAAAAAATGCACAGTAAAAAAATATTCTGATATTAAGCACCATTTACAACCTCTCTAAATCTCTAAAATATTGACATAAACATTGACCCACATGACAAAAACAGTGTCTCCATGCGAAACAAACTCATGAAATTCTAACTTCATTGTGAACTCAAATGAATGCTTGGGGGGTAAGAAACATAGTTTACATGCAAGAAGGCCTAAAAAGAGCATTATAAACTTTATCTTATATTATCATTGAAGCAACCTACGGAAAGCAAAACTTCACACTGTAACTAATGGCCAGTCATTGTTTTATGTTTTTTTTACTCACACAACATCATAATAAAATAAGTATATAAGCTCAAAAAATATAGAGATAAAAATTGGCAGCCACTTACATCTGCTAAATCCTTCATTCTTTGTGTAGGATCAAAAACACTTCGAACAAATCCCGCTAAATCTACCTTGGCATCCTCATACTTTGTGATAAAGGGGTGTGAAAGCAGCTGCAGTAGGGAAACACTGAATTATCAACTTCAAGCTATCATGTATATATCCAATGAAGTGTCTAAAGACAAGATCGACTCTGTAAGCTTGTATCTAGCCATTGGAACCAACATATTCTACAGAAAACAATCCATTTTCCACCAGGCAAAATTGCAAAAGTCAAAAAGAAAGTAAATCAAACGAAATAAATGACGAATCAACAAAATATATGTGTTTAAGGTAGAGTGGTAGACAAAGCATTCAACTTCAACAGCAACAAAATTGCATATCATAGATGCTAGACACCATGCTCATATCACATTAAGGTTTATCTTATTTCCCTCACCTGCTCTGCTGTTGGCCTAGTATCTGGATCCTTCTGTAAGCAAGCATCAACAAAGGAGCAGAATTCAGGTGAAAACTTGTTTTTCGTTGGTGATGGTGATGGATCATCCAGGATCTGTCACAAAACTAAGTATAATTATTTGCAGACAGAAGAAGTACATGCGTGCAATCAGATTACTAGAACGGAATAGCCATTCAAGTGTAGCAGGGTTTGGACATATTTCTATATCACTGATCATAATGAATACCCATGTACTGGAAAAAAACTCAATTTACATGTGAAAACTTGGGAGAAGTTATTTTGAGTACATTGTACGCCATATTGCACATAATATGAATTATCTCATTATTGCAATGCTATATACTTTGTTTCCTTCAGTCTGGTTAATGCTATTATTTTAGATGACAAGTTCTTTAACAAGTGATAAGAAAAAGACATGTAAAAAATTGGTCAGCAAGGATGTACTTCTCAAACAACATGTACATTCAATCAAACAAAAGGAAACAAATAACATCAACAAGCATTGGCACACCTGCAACATAAGATTGACAGGACCGTCATTCGCCGTATATGGGAATTCTCCTGTTCCACACTCAAGAAGAGCAAGACCAAGGCTCCAAATATCAGCTGGATAAGAATAGCTTTCATTTCGAATCCTCTCAGGTGACATGTATGTAACGGTACCAACAAATGTAGCACACTGCACAGTAGTAATTTTTTAAGAACATGGACTTCACAGAATGATTGCAATAATGACCAAACAACAAAGTTGGCAATTGCAATTAATTTTACGGAAGCAACAAATGACAATAAACTAAGACTGATAGTATATACTAACCATTGCCACTGAATTCTCTAAGCCAGCACTAATACCAAAATCAGTAATCTTTGGCTCCCCTTTGAGATTTACTAGTAGATTGGCAGGCTTTATGTCTCTGTGAACTAGATGTCTGACTCCATGGAGATAGCTTAGACCCTTCCAAGAGATAAAAGGTCAAGTAGCATATCTTAGTGCCTTAAGCCTTTTGAAATTAAAAACTTAAAACAAAAATACAAGATTATTTTCCTTACATGTAGAAGCTTCTGAAACATGGAAGATAGAATAGGTTCAGGTATCCTTCTAAGCTTTCGCAAGATATCTGCAAGAGATCCTCCATCCATGTACTCCAAAGCTATGCTTATCTGTCCAGAGTCTGGGGTGTAAAATGCCCCATGAAATTCTACAAGACCCTCATAGCATGGTGCTTCACATAAAGTCCTTATCTCAGTTAGGAGCTGCTGCCTTTTCTCCTAATTGACACAAAGAAATACAACCATAAGGCAATCAGGTGATTTATACACCTATGGACCTTTTCTAAATGTTTTTTTTTGGGGGGGTGGCAGGGGTATGGTCGCATTCATTATTGTCACATAACTCTTTTATCTATTTAGAAGCAGACATTACCAACATTACCCAGCATCAACAATATACCACATTTAGACAGCTGAATAACAACACATGCTTAGCAATTATAAAGAGAGTTTAATTTTAATGCATCATTAATGTAAAAAAATTTATACTGTCAACTCATTAAAAATAACTCTAGATATGACTTTTAAAGTAACTACAACAAAAAGTAAATAATAGTTTTTACATTGCTAATCCAAACACAAACCTTTATGTATAACAAGTTTGGTGATTTTTACAATAATTTTCTTAAAAGTTATACTAACAATAATTTCTAATTGGTTGAATAACATTTTTTATACATGGTGGATAGAAATTAAACTCTATTACCAAATCTTAAAATGCAAAACAGATTGATAGTGTACTACCCAGCATCAATAAAATACCACATTTAGACAGCCGGATAACATGTCTCTTGTGTACTACTCTACTATACATGCCTAGTAATCATAATGAAGTAATCAAGAGATTTTAATTTTCATGCATCATTAGTGTAAACTTTTTTATGTTGTCAACTCATTAAAATTAACCCTAGATATGACTTTCAAAGTAATTACTGCAAAAAGTAAATAATAATTTTTATGTTGTCATCCCTGTCATGTACAGTAAGTTGGTTGAATTTTACAATAATTACCTTAAAAGTTATACTAAAAATAATGTCTAATTGGTTGACTAACATTTTTTTACACATGGTGGATACAGATTAAACTCTTACAAAAAGTCATCAACCTTATCATACATGACAATGTATAATTAGATTACAATGTAAAAAACTTTTACACTATCAGTGTAAAAAACCTTTACAATGCATTCTAATTAAATTTCTTATCAAAAAACTACATGTAACATGAAAAGGTATACCCCACATGAGATTCAAATTAAAATTTTCAACCAGGTGAATTTATAGTGAAATACCACAAGAATCGAGGGCAGGAAACAATACCTTCTCGAAGATATTGATCTTCTTCAATGCCAGAATCCTATGTGTTGGTATATGTATAGCTCTCTGCACAACACTACTGGCACCACTCCCTATTGCTCCAAATATCCTCATCTCATGGGAAGCACACCTATATGTTTTCTCACTGTGATCAGTTTCATCCACAGACCTAGATGTACACTTCTGCAATCCAAGCTCGTTGATATTGTACACCCCATATGATCTACTCAACAAGTTCACAGTCCCACCATCCGAGAACTTCTCAATTGAATCAATCAACCAAAACCCAACAACAAAATAACAAAAAAAAATTCATATTAGACAAAAGCATTCATACCCTTTTCAATATTATTAAGACCATGTTTGGATAAAGAGCAATGAGTGAAAGAGGGTTACTGTGTAAGAATCACAAGGGTCCAAGGTTGAACTTGATGAGAAACCCTTCTCGGCATCGAATAAAGGTGCAAGCTTTTTTCTCAATTCCTCCAACCCAGACATTGTTGTGAGGATTCACATAAAAAAATTGAATGTAGTCTCAAAATGAAACAAACCCAAGATGCTGTGACCCTTTCGCGGTTCTAATTTAAGGCTAAAAAACAAAAGGGGTTTCAGTTTTAACGTGCGATTCAAGGTTTTAGTGTGGGTTATTAGGGTGGAAAGGAGCAAAGGAAGGAACAAAATGTGTTCGTGAGATTCAAGGTAAGAAGTCGGTGAAAAGGAATAGATGTTGGCAACGTCACGATACTCGAACTCGTGGATTTCTGTGTCGCACACGAAAATCAAATGTTGCATATACAGAGTGAAATTTTTTTTCCCTCGCAAGTGGGTTTATTCAACTATTATCTATCTATCTGTAAAATTCACTTAAAGAATTTTTAGTGTCAATCAAAATTTTAACTTTATCGTAATTTTTAATTTGTATTAGTTTGAAATAATAATAATAAATAATTTAATAATTTATATTAATATTTTATTATATAATTATGTATAAATAGGTTTATTTAAAAAAATTATTTAATAGAAATTATATATTTTTAAAGATATGATTATATTTATAATTATTATCTTTTATATATTTATTAAATAGAATAAAAATAATAATAAAAAATATAATGTAATAAAAATATTTATAGTATCTTAAAA